>JABSTR010002885.1:0-34496 GCA_013339765.2 Haemaphysalis longicornis | reverse complement strand
ATGCCCACTTTGGGGGATTGCGCCCTTTGCATGTCTAGTGTATGGCCAGCTAGGCCAGCTCATTTCTCTAACACGTTCCACGCAGCAATATATAAATAGATAAAAATAAAGGCCATATTTTGTTGTTTTCGAACTTTGTCGGGAAAGTATTTCCGACAATGGTACCACCCTGTACTTCGGTATTTTAGAATACGTCTGAACAATGTTTAGAACGCGGTTAGTTTAATGCCTACAGTTATTTGCTGCATTTTCAATACAGAAATAGTAGTTGTTAAACTCCATTTCTAGCATTTACTTCCAACGTGCTCCTCGGATTTGTGGCCTTGTGAGAATTGGACACGGCAATATTTTTTGCAGTGAACTTGTGAAATATTTTATGTTGTGAAATTATTATGGTCGGATTTTATATTAGGTAATAAACGCCGTATTAAGACAAGTTTTTTCTACCACAAATGGCTGCATTATGAAATGTATTAAAAAAATAAAAATTAAACATTATAATATAAATATTTTATATCAACTCATTTCGTCATCTGCGAGAAGTCGCGTGAGCGAAAAGTTTATAAAATGTTTCCACGTCAGCTCTCCAGGAATGGGAATTTCAGAAAAAGTGTATTGCAAATCATCAAGCATATTAACGTGGAAAATATGAAATGTTTCCCAAGCATAAAACGGCAGGGCGGCAAAACTTACCAACAAGATAAGCTGAATATAGAGCAAAAACAAATATTCATGTAACAGAAACTATGCTTTTTGATGTTTTCGTCCAACTGATGTAAAAAAACCCGAATAGAGTAATCATTATCTGAAAGCACAGCCATTGACGTAGTGTCTACATTTGTCCATATGTCTTAGTGTCGAAGAAAAGAAGCTCACCTATAAAATTGGAAGCACAAAAACGTTTAGGCTACCCGGATCAGTATTATGATTGTTTGTTGAAATACTTAAATGCTTCACTAGATACGTACTGCTCACACAAAAGCCATTATTCACTCGAAATACGTGATCTCACCAGTCGAACTTCCTAGCTACTTAAATTCATATTACCCTTCCAGTGAAGCCGTGTAACGCACAGCCATGTAACATGAACTCAATGCCTAATCAGTCGTGAATTCAGTGAGTGACATGCTCTCAAGACAATATTTAAGGACGCCAAATTACGGTTGCCTAGGAAATAGTCAGCTGCAAGGTGCTTCCTGCGAGGTACTTCCTCTGGTATGGACCAAAGTTGTACCATAACGAACAAAAGCTTCTCTATTGGCTGCACTTTCTTCTGGGTATGTAATGGGTAGGAGATTTGAAGTGAGCTTCCCGCAATACATTCTAGATTACCCCTGTCTTTCAGTGATGCGATTACTTGTTAGAATACTCCTGTGGTTTAGTGATGGGAATACAGCGCATGTCAACATTTCAAAATTTTTATACATTTTACTCTCTACTACGCAAACGAAATGTAAGGTATATATTCACATGTACGTTGTTTACGAGAAAGAAAGCACTAACATTTCGATAACAGACATCGTTACAATTTTTAAAGTCTCATTTTCGTTAATACGCAATATGCTTTTGTGCAACTCAAACAAAAAACTGGGCAAAACGCAAAATATTCAAAATACCTTTTATTTATTCCCGGTGCTTGAATATTTCGTTAGCAGAGGTTCTGTTAGATTTTGTCCGAATAGCAGTACAAAGCATGCAACGTTATTCACATTACCTAAGCTGTGGAAAGTTCCTGCATGCCGCTTTTCTTTATTAGAGCGTGTAGTGAAGTTGTAATAAACAGGTATAGCCTAAGTGTACGCTTTGCTGAGCAAGAAAGCAGTAGAATAAATGTGGCATGACGCGAAGTGTCACAATCTCTATAATACTACGAGACATACCTAACGCAAAACGACAATGCAAAGCCACTTGTTTAATTGTGTTGAAATGATGCTTCGCTAATATCCACATAAAAGACTTGGGTACATGCAGTGGATTTTGGTACCACTGACCGTAGCCATCGGCCGATGTTATACAAACTCAGCAACGCAAGATTTTCAGGATATCATTCCTCTTGTGACCTATCTTCTTGTACAATAAAATCTGAGCCTTGTCTTTACAGAAATAAATAATAAAACAGCCACAAACCTCTATTTCTTATATAAATCTCTACCGCAAACGGCCATGTATTCTCAACAGTTTAATGCCTCAAGATTTCAGTTATGTGCATACAGGATAACATTTACAAAGTTGATATACTGGTTTTTTAGAAAAAAAGGCTCGCCAGACTTCATAACTAATATATAAAATACTGCCAAGGACCAGAGTGTGCCCAGTAGCTACTTGATAGATCTTGTCCAAGTTAACCTTCTCAGGCGCATAGCAAACCTCACAGTCTTCTACAACCTTAAGGTCAGTGAAACACAACAAATTTCAATCAATGCAATGCAAATTAGCAGCGAATTCAAGGCATCGGTGTTGTTCTCACGGCAGAAAAAAACCGTTTTCCCTCCGCCTTCACAATATCCTGGACAAAATTACCAAAGTTTACCGGTTCTCGCACCGGCAGCAAATTATTATGAGTGAGGCGGGATGTTCTTTGAGTCGTGGGGTCATTATTTCTGCTATTTTACTAATACAAAACCAATGCATAGTTGACCTCTGCCTAGACACAAGCATCCTATTCATAACAAGAAAAGTCGGCGAGGAAGAGCAGTGCATGAGCACAAACAAGTCATTTAGCCATCATGCTACCTACCTGGACCGTTTAGAATATCCAGGATGCAAAGCAGTCGTTGCGGTGGTGGCAGAAACATAAGGCTGAACTTCAGAAGCAGTCCACTTCTCTGCGGAATTCCTAATTGGAGGCCACAAGTGGCTATCAATCTTGTCTATAGTTGCATGACTCGAACAACTACAGTAACAGGAAACTATAGATTGGTCGCTATAAGACATCCTAGGTTCTCTGAGTACCGGGGTGCCGGCTAGGTGTCCCGAAAGTTATTTTTACTTTTGGAGGCACGGCAGTTCCAGAAACAAAACAGAGGCATCCCGTGGGCACCACCCTACTGCTACGTCCCGTTAAAGAACCGAAACATGAGGTTGCGTGAGAACCCGTCACCGGTGAGACCAGTTAATGTGCAGGAATTCCACACGGGTTTTTCACAAGAAAGACGTATAGATATACAGGTAAGTGCTCTAAGGCTATTAAATCTCCGGAGCCTCTCTGCATCTCTCCAGCGATTGCTATTCTGTAGTACAGCGGCAATTTTCAAACTCTAGCCTTCCTACACTTGGACTGATACACCTCGACCACCTTGAGCAGCCATTTACCCATCTTTCTGTATCCCATCAGTACGCAGACTCATCACATCTGGTTTAGTTTTAGAAAAGAAAAAGCCCTGCAGATTCCTAAAAAGCACGGCGTTTAATTCCACATTACAAATCATATGTGGGGAGAGGGTGCGATGCTTATAATAGGCCCTGTGATAGAGGACTCAGTAGCCCGGGTAGCCAAAGCACAATATTTGATTTTCTATGAATGTCGCTATCGCTAAAGGTAATGACAGCAGACCTGAAAATGGTTGTTGGCAGGGTCGGAATAACTGTTTTCTTATTTGATGTAAAAGAAGCCTAGTAATATTACCGCTTGTCCCCATCACATAGATCAAGTTGTTGGTCGAAAGGAATAAAAAGTGGTTACACACAGCATACTTTTAGTGGCGCAATTCGACAAAAGCACACAAAGTGAGAAGTGGGAGAAAAAAATACCTACTAATAAAGTGGTAAAAATGAAGTGTATAAGAATTCAAGAAGTGCTTCCAGAAATTCTCAATTATTTAAATACTTCGAATGAAGCAAAATTTACAAATCCACAAAAAATTTGCTTGCAGGAGAGGATGAAGTTTTTTTCTGTCTATTATCTCCCTTTATGCATACATACACGAATAAAGGGACACACCAACGAGGTTAGATTTACTCTTGCTTAATAAATTGATTTGAAATTTTGAATCGTAGCAATACCAAACTGTCCACCATAGATAATTGAAAGAACAGGTGAAACAACAACGATGCTTGCCGCGCCTCTGTACATTGAATAGGGAATAATGTGCATTGTTAGAGGTTGGAAGAGGTCCGAGTCTCAATTATTCTCAAATAATTGGTGGTCAGTAGACCATAGACACGAATGTGGCCTATTAAAGCCGGTGTATAGGAAAATATTGAGAATATTTTGGCATTTGCTCGAGTGTTAGAGCTGCGCCGAGTTGATTTCGTGAAGCGGTAGTACAGTGGTAATAAAGACAGCAGGGTCCAAGAACAAGCGGTGGAGGTTCGCTTGAATGGTTAAGTGACAGAATGCCTTGGCAAGACAAGTGACGCCTGCACAAAGGGTTTCGGGGGCAATAGTAGTGTTTTGATAAAGTTGTTAAAGCCGTGTTGACTATGTAGTATGGGCTTAAGGTTCGTACGGTTACCTGTCCCATAAGATTTTTATTGGTTGTTTTCTTTGACATTGTAGTGATGAATGTGCACTTACGGAGGAAGTTTCAGTGCAGCAGAACGTTTTTTGAGAATGAGCAACGGAATTTTAGATGACGTACATTTCGTGCTGTCGAAACAGCCGTGGAGTTATAATGCATTCCTGTTCGTAGTAACGCACTCATTCTAAGCTGGCAGTGTTTCGGTCCTAAATATGAATTCCCACTTGTTGCAAAAGAGCTACAC
Organism: Haemaphysalis longicornis; assembly: GCA_013339765.2. Classification (NCBI taxonomy): domain Eukaryota; kingdom Metazoa; phylum Arthropoda; class Arachnida; order Ixodida; family Ixodidae; genus Haemaphysalis; species Haemaphysalis longicornis. Next base: position 29,792 of record JABSTR010002885.1, on the reverse strand, counting down.
GGTGATGTTACCGGTGGTATTAGCAAAGTGTCTGTTTGCATAGTAAGAGTCCGGTATAAGACGAAGCAAAAGGTGATGGAGGCGTGTCAGGAACATAAATCACCGATGATCCAGCGGTATTAAAAGTATTTGGCTGCGCTTCAGAGGTTCCTAATACGTATGCATCTTGTTGAGAAAAGCAAAAAAAGAAAATTCGGGGCATTTTTTTGCAATACCTTGAATTCCTTGCACTCACTCGAATTCATATAGTATATTCCAGTTCCATACTCTTTCTGTGCCACTAGCACCAGCTCTAAACATCACCTTTGACAATGTTGGTAGGTGTAGAAAACGCGCTAAGCCTGAAAATGGGCCTGTGGTTGGCTATTAAGATGGCTAATATAAGCGGTGGTGTGTCGTTAATTCATTTATCAATAGCCTAATAGCTTCGGTTAAGACAATTATCGCGTGATTTTAAAGTTTTGCGGGATTGCTGAGAAGCCACCCAGGTTGGTTTCACCCGCTTGCTCCGAAGAGGTGAGTCTTCTCAGGAGCGAGCTAAAACCCACTCTTGAGTAGTAATGATTACGTACATACATCCACACGAACATTGTCTAACATTTACCCAAACACAAAAGAAGCTGATTGTGCCTATAACGAAAATTGCCCACAAAAAGTATTCCTCGGAATACGGCTCCTACAAATCAGTCTTGAAAAACTTAGCCTTCCAGCTGCTAGAAGGACCTCATCCAGGACATGAGTCCTGTATCCTTAAGTCCTGATTTTCAAGAAATAAAGCGCACAGGTCTGTGCTTGGTTGCAACGGCTGGCCAAGGCCAGTTGCTCAAGACAAACTTACTGGTTAACCTTACCAAATACTTGAGAAGACCGATTGTATTGACGAAGTCTGCATCTCCTCTATTGAAATCATTCCGCCCATAAGTCGTCAATAAATGGTGGGAAAATTGAGGTATTCTACCCGTAAGTAAATACTTAAAGTTAGTGGGACACCACCTTGCGAGGCAGAATATAAAGGGGCTTACAGGTAACAGTGTTATGCCTGGTAAACAAAGTTTTCAGCCAACCGTAAAAACCACGCTCAATTCGGCCATACAAAATTTGATAATTATTTCGTAATCATTACTGCAGAAGGGAAATAAGCATGCTCTGAGGAACCATTGCGGGTTCTAGGTATTCATAGAGATCGGTTTTATGTTCGTCGTTAGCAGGCGGAGAATTTCAATCTGACATCGTAGTCGTCTCTCTTCCCAAGAGTGAAGTGTTTTTGGTTGCTTAACTGACTGACATTAGAGGGTGCTAATTTTCTCCGTAACGTAGATTTTGTTGATTGTTTGACACTACCGGTCGTTAATGAAGTAACATTGCCGTTTACAGCTTCCACCGGTATTCTTAATTTGTGTTTAGTTCTTTTGGTCAGTTTATTGAGTGCGTTATCACGTGTCTTTGGCTGTTTTGTAGCAAAAAAGGAGTATCATTCGAGCCCTACAGCCACAATATCGCATGTGATCATGGCACGCCTCACGATACTGTTCACGTCTTGCACGCAAGAAAAAAGTAACGCCCTCTCGTGGTATACAGAGGATAATAAGGCTGCGTGTAATCAGCAATCAGTCGTGAACGTTTGCGGGAACAAGAAGTACTTATTTGCGGGATATTGGCAGCACAAGGTTTTTGTGTTATCAAGCCGAAGCAAGCAGTGCACAATTCATCCGTCGGAGCACTATAGCGTGTATGCAGCGTGTATGCAGCGAGATTTTCTGTGTGAAAAACAAAATATGCGTGGGCCCTAAACTAGCAGTAGGTGGACAGGTCCAATACGTCTTGACACCACGAGTGCCACCACCCGAAGTAGCGGAATGCGTTTGTTGTTATGCTCTATTGATATACTATATTTTGCCAGCCGGAGTGTACGAAGAGCATAGTCAGGTTTTACAATTTTTGAGATGCTTTGTACGCCGTTCGTGTTCCTCCACCTAAAGATGTAGCTGCTGCCGTTTCACAAATCATGATTGGGACAAAGGGGCGAAGACGAATGGCGTGCTTACGAATGGCGTGATAATGAGGGTATTTGTTTTTGAAGACAAAACTATCACCTTTATAAACGCAAAGGATGTATGCATCCACTACGTACGATTCACAGATTCTTGGAGGCCAAACTTTTATTTAAGAGCGCACGCTTAAGTTATGGGTTATCAGGTCACCGTTGTTCTGCAAGTGCACTACAAGCATCGGAATATTTGTTTTCGTTTAGCGGATGTGTTCAGAACAAAAACAGCAGAACCGAGACCCAAACTATCTTTTTTTTTTCATTTGTGTGTGCGTCAACATAAAGAAGTTGAATACCAACACTATCGTCTTTTTTTATGATGCTTCCCAGTAAAACATTTTTAGGCCAACGTAAGATCAAAACATTTTGTCCACTCAGGAGGCTGTGCTTCGGTAAAAGTAATATCGTGAATATATCAAATATTCTCGATTACGTTGTCCCGCATAGTACAGATATTCACATTCGCGTTATTCACAGCCATCAGGGTCTAGGAATTTGAAATTTTGTGGCTCAATAAAGGGATTCGCACATTTTTGCGGCTGTGCTTTATGCATACCTGGCGATGCCGTACTGCTTCTTAATGCCATTACTTACGTTTGGTCATTACAGTGCAGTTTGCACGTGTGCCTTCATCTCTTCTTATCCACAGTGCGCAGCGTGTAAAGAAATAATCTCGCCACGCATCTTAGGAGCGATGATAACGTGGTTACTACATAGAACCAAGCGTTTTTTGTTTGTGAAGTTCCTCTCGCAAGGCCCCATGGCTGCGTAGTGCAGGGTTACGTCATTTTTCTTCTCAGGCCAACTTGTGCTTGCCTCTGGCCAGGTTGTGATTATTTGCCAGAAGCGTTGAGTTTTGGCAAATGATGCTCGATGATGTGAGCTCTCAATTTGCACGATGAATACTCCTTGCGGCCGGTACCGGTTTTTACGCATGCTTTCGGGTTATCGTCTGCCCTTGAAGTTTTCCAGCGTGCAATGCACAAGGTCATAGAAGGCCTCGGAGCAGCCGCCTTCATAATGAGCGATATTCCTGTGTGGGGCCGTACCTGTAAAACGTTCTTCGTGTCACACCGAAATGATTTCGTCGGCCACACTTGTTGCAAATGCGTCCTTTCGCTGGGCATTTGCGATTAGTCTCGTGCTTGATACAACTGCTGCAACGCCTAATTTTTTTCTCTGATGTAGCATTGGTATTGTATTTGCTATGCGCACCGGCTTGAGCTGCCTCAGTCTGCTCTTTCCCTAGTTCTGGGGTGCGGCATATTTCCACAGATTTGGCAAAATTCGCTTTCTCCGAAATAAGCCTTTCCTGCTGGTTTTTATCATTCACGCAAAGAAAAATTCTCCTCCGCAGCGTGCGTTGTTCCATTTCTCCAAAATTTGCAATTCTTAGGCAATACTGCCAGTTCGGTTAGCCATTCATTAAAGCTTCCTCTGTCACGCTCGTCGCGTATTCCAAAACTATACATGTGGTACGTTAGGTAAAGTGACGGCTAGCAGAATGCTTCAAATTTCTTCTTTACTACTGTTTTTCCGACTCATCTCCGCCTTCCTAAAACACAAATTTGCTGTATGTTTTACGAGCATCCTCTACAATAAAAATGAGGAAAGTTGCGGCCAGACCTCTTCAGGATGCTAGTTCAGGCAGGTAGCCGTCGCGAACAGTTCGAACTGTTGCTTTCACGTTGTTAAGCTGGGCCAGACGTTCCAGCCGGTATCTAGCGCTTTCGTGAGTGGTGGTAGCGTGGTGACTGGGGCTGCGTGCGTCCGTGTATGCTTGCGTGGTGGGTTGACTAAAGCAAAGTTCTGCGAAGCGAAGCTGGAAGCCACCCGTAGTGGGCCGCTATCTCCTAGCTCCGCTGCTTCCGGTCGCTGCCGCTCTTGCTATCAACCGTGGTCGCTATCGCCGGCCGCCGCTGCCACCATGTTTCAAACATGAAGTCTAGTCTTGCAATCTGTGTTTATTTAAAGAGACCGCCATTCATAAACACGGACCGGTAGGGTGCGTATCACAAGATATCGGCAAGCATTGATTGATTGATTGATTCATTGAGTTATTGATTGATTGTAGGGTTTAACGCGCCTACGCAACGCAGGAGATGAGGCGCGTCCTAGTGGAGGGCTCAAGATAAATTCTCACCACCTGGGGATCTTTAACGTGTGCCTAAATCTCGTAAACACGGGCGGTTTAGCTTTTAGCCTCCCTCAGAAAAGCGGCCGCCGCGGCCGGGAGTCGAACCCGTGTCCTAGGGCTCAGCAGCGTAACGGCAAGCGTGCGTGACTGCGCAAGGTTACACTTCTGTGTCCCTTTTACATGTATGTCACAACCTTGACTTCTCTACATTCACGCTTTGTCTATATCTGTAGTGGTTCGGTCTATATTGCCAATTTCAGCAATCGTTTACTCCTTTTTTTCTCAACCTTTGGGTTTTTTTATTTATCTTCTTTCTGTTTTATAACAACTCTTTGTATTTTATATTTATTCTTGTCAACCTCTCCGATGTGTTGCATATATGTTAATGTCAACATTCTCCTGTATTCTATTATTCTATGTACTATATTTTGAATTTGCGACCTCTCCTACTCCAGCAAGCGCTGCATATTCCGCCATTAGGCGAGACAATTTTCACGTGTTGTGCATCTTCCGGTTCAAACTGCCAATAGATTCATAATTACGCAGAAGAAGAACACTAATTACATAGAAGAAAGCACGTCCTTGAACGCGAACGCTTGCCTTAATGTATAACAGACCTTTATGTCGTCTGTCAGAATTTTGTTCACCATAAACCGTATCACACAATCGGAATGAGCCATTTTATCTCAGCCGGTAGTATTGCGGTGCCGACATTTACGAGTTTTCATACAGCAAAAAACAAGTTAACCGCTGCAATAATAGATTATTGGGGCAGATGGGGCATGCAAAGTGCCTAAATGTGTTACAATGGAAGAGAGGGCGCTACCGCTTCAGCAAGTGCGCGATTGGTGCTATCATCGGTGCCACTTCAGCAAAAGCGTGCGGCAAGCGAGCGACTTACAAGCCTTGAGTTCTCTTATACGCTGCATGCTTCGTCACTCCCCAGGTTACATGTTATTAAAGATGACCCAGGATATTTTTTCAAAGTTATAATTACTGGACATCACTTTGGAGGACGTACATAGGACATTATTTTTAGTTCCGAGCAAGTTTCACCCCAATTACGGCGAACGCTGAACCTTTTCTAGTTCCGAGCAAATATTTCCACGATTATGGCGAAGGCTCCAAATATTTTGCAACGGGCAGTCGCCACAATTTTGGCCAATCTCGAGAAGTGGGCAAGCTTGATATGACAAGCATGCACCGAGGGCGCTGGTGGTCCCATCGAGGCTTGCACACGCAAGCCTTCGCTTTTTTGTTGTTTTATTAACTCCCTGGTGGTCACAACGAAGCACAGGCTCACGTGACCGTGCTCACGTGCTTTCGGTACTTTTTTGGTATTTTTAACAGCTGGCACAAATCTCCAAAACTTTTCTTAACAGCTTCACTGTTTTAAAAAAATGTGCACGCTCATTCGCATTTTCCGGAGCATATACACGGATGAAACCCCAAATAATGCTGCAGAACAAAATATCGTCAGCAACCAAGCGATAACCTTAGCTTGCCTAGACGGCTTCTATTTGCATATCCAGGCTCGTCCTAGTCAAAAGACCCACCATCAGGATGTAACGGCCGCGACACTGACGCAAACATTCTATCGTACCGTGATAGCCTAAACCAATCGATGGGTCTCCTCTTGTTTGCTACTTTAGTTTGTTTTAAGGTACATACGTCCAGCCTTTCTCGAAGGAGTGACAGTAGCGCATAATCTCAATTGGCTCATTAATGTGCATAATACCCACTCCAAAGCATAACAAAAGCTCTGCTTTCTTAGGCGCAAGCTACCAAATGCGACTAAAGAAATTTAGTTGCCTACAGAGAGAGAGAGAGAGACAGACTCTTTATTACAGAGAAAGCAGAGAGGTTTGCCAGCATGAATTTGCGGACATGTTATCCTGCGGGGAAGGAGGGAGAAGAAAACAAAAGAGCCCGATTTAGAATATGCAAATGTTGTATGGAGCCTACACCAAAAGGGTTTAAAAAAGAAGGTAGAAAAAATACAGCGTATCACAGCACGTTTTATGTTCTACGTATCGCCGGACGACTCAGTTACAGATATGCTTCCGCATAGTAGTTTGGAACATCTGGAAAGCAGAAGAAGAAAGCAACGGCTAAAATTTCTTTTCCAGACATTGAATGGAGCTTTAAAACTAGATAAGGAACACTATAAGAAAGCGCCTCCAAAACATGGTTTCTGCAAAAAATTACAGCCGAGCGATTCGAACTGTTTACGCACACTGACGTGTATCGGTATTTTATTGTACGGGTGTCGTCAAAATATGAAATAAACTACCAAACGATGTTGTGGAGTGCTCAGGTGTACAATAGTTTGAATAAGCTATACATATGTTTTTAAAAATAGTGCGTAACCCGAAATCTTTTCATGACTGTGTGCTATTACAGTATTTTGGGTCACCGTTTTTTCTTCCCCTGCCGTATTTCGTTCCCTTGTTTTGTTCCCTTGCAGTATTTTGCAGTGTTTGGTTCATGACTGTGGTATTGCAGTGTTTGTTCCGTCCCTGTAACGACCCTCACTAGAGGGTCAACAGCGTTACCAAATAGGTAAATAAACATAAACGCGGCTCAGTTCATGCTGTCGAAGCCTCGCTTATAGACCTCAACGATTCCATGTCGCGACACGTAGGGATTCCGTTTTGGCTACCGGCATAACGAGTTACGATCCAACCAATTTTAGTGCTGCTTTCTTTGCCATTGAGGGCGGTTGCGCGCATCCGTGCTCTCCGCCTTGCGACGGAAGGGCTGACTTTCGCTGCAGTGAAATTGTTTTTGATTTGAGGAAAACTGCGCCAATTCCGTCTTGTGTAGCACACTGCTGCACATCCACAACATCAGAGTCGCGTGCAGCCCAATGCCCAAAGTCTCTGTATCGCTTAGTTGCCACAATTCATGCCATATGAATGCCGCGTCACCATGAGCTTCATGTAGGCGCTGACGTTGGCTTTATGTTATGCGGCGGATGGCGCACGTAGAGATCTTTTGACGGCCGCTCTTCAATGACGTTGAGTACTCTTCGAATGCAGTCTTTTCATTGTTTACGCGGCCGCTCAGAAGCCTCTATGGCGTTTCCCAACTCTCCGACACCCTTTACCTTGAGCTCATCTTCAACCTTCTCTTCAGCCTTGATATGCATTTATGCTTCATCTCCAGGGGCATGCGTTTCTTAAGAAACTCAAACTTTTTCTTATATTATTTGGTATTTTCCTCGAGCTTAGTGTTGTCAGTTTCGGCAGGCGCATCCTGACTTGTGACCTTGTCGCAATCAGACCTGGCTCCATATTCCGCCTCCGCTTCATCAATCTCAAACTCGGACACATCCTCATGCATCCTGTGTCTAGCTCTGCACACACTCGAGTGCGCGCAAAGTCAGTTTTGTCTTGGCCGAAGCGGCGGCACAGTCCGCAACGGGTACGTGAGACGTGCGACGTACGTGACTGCTGGTGTGACACCGAAGGCACACAGCCGCCATTCCTAGCGCTATGCCGAAGTCCTGTCCTCCGGCGCTGCGAAGCTGGTGAGAGAGGTCCTCCACCGGGTAGCCACCATTCAGCTGCACCGTTACCAAGCGAGTCGCCATGCCCTTCTCAACAATGCCGTGAACGCGCACGTGCTCTCTTTTCTCGTTGGTTATCTTGAAGTACGAATCCAGGCGACGCGCGCTTATTCATTGGTCACGGCGTACAACACCCAGTGATATCCGATCCGTACATACTGGTCAGTTGGGTCGATAACCAAGCGTCGCTGGCCTCCGCAGTTTCATATTCGTGATACCGGAGGTTCTTCTTGCCGATTTAGCGTTCCTGAATGTCACAGCCAACACATGATTTATTTGATACACCCACAGGGAGGAAATGTTGGGGAGCAGTTCCCGACTGCCAAGTGCATCACAAAAAAGCTTAAGTCTGCTACTCCTAGCATCAATGTCACAGGGAGAAAAACTGCCATAAACACTGTAGGACCTCTAGGAAGACTTGCCAGCATGACTCAGTAATCTTCGTTTTTCGAAGCAGAAACCATGCACTCAAGTCTCTCCTGGTGGCAAAACGTGCTCCAGCGAAGCGTTTCATCTCGTGGCCGCTGTCGACGGTGACCGGAAGTGCAATCTACCAAACTAATCGCCTCTGTTTTGTCCAAAGGTATTGTGCCCTATCTAAGATGCAACTAGCCACAAATACTCATCTATTGTTCCAGAATATCTTCGGTAGTAGAAAGGCCAACCTAAGCCTCCTGTTAAAACATTTTTTCCATAGTTGTCGGTGTCCAACATGACAGCTCAACTCTTATGCTACCAGATTTTTATAATCACTTCGCATACGTATCACAAAATTAAAATGACCGACGTCAGTGCCACGCTTCCTGCTCTCCAATTCTGCTTCGGCGTGGATCATAAGCAAGGCATGCTTCTAGCCAGCATTTATTTGTTCTATTTGCCTGCTGAGTTTTTCAAAAGCGAGCAACGTGCAAGGCCGTGTGGCTTGTCTTGACGTGCAGCCTAACAGCAAGACTATAGTGCTGCTGCAAAACGTTAACGTACGTTAGGAAACCGGTTTGGTGCTAAAGAACCACAGACCTAATGACCCAGGCCGGGTGTTCTGATGGCGACCAGGTTTTCTCAGCGGCTGCGTGTGCACGGAAGCTTAAAGGCGCTTGGTATTGTTGCTGTCTCGACACACGGCCGTCGTTGGATGAAACGGCAATTTATCAAATCAGATGTTTTTTTTTGTTTTTCTTTAGGTGAGCACTCTTCAACACAATCTCGGGAAGTGTCCAAAAACGGGTGTACGTTTTGTATTTCCAAGTGGTGTTCTAAAAGCTGCATACGAGAATTCCCGTGAATTCCCGTTCCTGTACCGATTAGGTATTTTAGCACAAACGGGACTTTGGGCAAAGAGCGCGTAGTTTTTTCCCCGTTCTTTGTAGTCTTGCTGTGTTCAGCACAAGGACAGCAAATGCTGTGCACAACGGCAAAGTATTGAAGTACGTAATGTCTGCAGATTTAGTTGCAAAGGCGCGTATTTGCGAAGGCCGGTTGCTAAGCAACCAAATGAAGCTTTTGTTGCTAGCCATAACGCAATTGGTAGTTAGCCCTCAAAAATAAAGCCTGTAGATACTGACGTGGCTGTGAGATCTTCTTTATGTACACTTGATCAGTAGCTTACAAATAGCGGTGGTTGTTCGAAAATTGTTTACTATATTTATTCAAAATAGCGCGCACCTAATGTCGGTTTTTTATATTCAATATGATAATTCCGCCAATGAAGTGTTTTGTTTCGGTTATTTGTGTGATTTATTTTAATCGTACGGCTGCGCGCAGCTGTTCTATGTGTTAGTCTAGCGGCGCCTGGCTATGCTACTCTGGGTACACTGAGAAAGGGCGTTTATTGCCGCTCATCGCTGCACTAGGATGTTATTTTTTTTTCTCTATTGTTCTTGATCAAATTCGAGGATTCAAAAATAATAAGAAGAACGATATAAGCTTTCAGGACAAACACTGCGGTACTCCGTTCACTGTTACCCGTCTGTGCGTGTTATATTGCTGACTTCTCCACCGGCGGATGCGCATTATTCGAGTTCTTAGCTCAGAAACAGGTCGGCCAAATGAACTTTTGTTTATCATTTAAACCCCCATTCGTCATTTCCTGCTTGATAATACCATTAAAACAAACTACTAAAAAACTACTATTAATGTGTTTATTTGTAAAATACAAGAAACAAGTTCAAAAAATGCAACATTATCCGCAGATCACCACAAAACCTCAAACATGGTGAACAGGTGAAATGGGAAACGATCTATATTTGTCGCCCTATTAAAACGTCTTTCGCAAAGACAGTGACAACAGGGGTGTTGGCGTGGACATTCTAGCAAATCCTACGACAGAGAACCAAATCCTATGCAATTTAAGGAATCTTGAATGTTTTTGCTTGGAGAACAGGTTTTGGAGGCACAGATTTTTTACGTGTGCTACGGGCCGTCGGATTTCGCGCCAGATTGTCTTATCACATTGCAAAGACGTATATTCACCTTCTTTATTAAAAAAAATTGATATGTAATTTCAATTTGCCTAAAATAGAATGGAAATGGTTGCAAACTTTAACACAGCCTAGAAAAAAAAGAAAACACGGTTTTCAATTTTATGCTCACACACGACTTAATTCAACAAGTTAAACAACCTACCCGTGTGCAAGGACAATCCATCTCAGTTCTGCACTTGCTGCTTCTGAATCGCGACTTTCACGCATACCTGCTGGTAGGAGAGTAGCTATCTGATCATAGCATTGTGACAGTTTGGATTGCTCTTGTAAAACCCGCTTGTTAAGAAAAACCGTTCATTCAAACCTCTGAAGTAGATTTAAGAGCTAACGATGGTCAAGTGATCATACATATGAAAGCGGGCTTTGCTGATGTTTATGATGATGTTTGCGGCGCTTGCGCGCTTTGGGACGGCTTTTTTTTCTAAAAATATGCAGATACTTTGAAAATTCGAAGTTTGAATGACGCGCAGTATCATCTAGATTGAAAAGGAAGCACGCCAGCGGGGGAGATTCTAAGAGCTGCAAAGCAGCATTGTAACTGTAACTATCACTATAAAACTTTAATGCTAAGTTTTATATAAATACCCCAACAAACTGATCAAATAAATTCAGCGGTATTCTTAAGCACGTGACATCAATTCCTGTCAAAAGGCGCAGAGGGTCAAATCTCATTGACATCGCACACATTTCCACATCTCTTTTAAGAGCGTGTTTGCAAGGTGTGCGCCAAATATTTCTTTGTTTGGACCGTGTGCAGCAAATTTTATTCCTTTATCTGCCTTGGTGGATTTGCTTTTAAACTTAAAAAACAAAAATTCCGCGGTCCAGATGACCCTGCGAATGTGTTTCTTCGACGTTATGCGAATGCAATGCCAAATGTTTTGTCTCATATTCCCAACGTCTATGCTAACTGAAACAAAAACACGTGCTGAAGGATAGCTAGAGGGATTCTACTGTTTTAAAAATGGCGACCTAATATTTCCGGAATAATACAGCCCTTCGTAATTACCATCGGCCTGCTGCAGAATAATTCAAAGTATTATAGCGAACAGTATGACTGAATTCGTTGAAAGACACTCGATTCCATCATTCTTCTAACATGGTTTTAGAAAAGGCTATTCTGCTGTGACTCCACCGGTCTCCGCCACACACGAGTTGCCAAGGCCCCGCACGGGGCACCTTGAGAAACCTTGGTTACGGTATTGGCGACACCGCGGACCCCGCGCCCCGAAACATAAGCTGGATCCAACCGTGGCGATGTCTTTCAAGGTGGAGGTTTAGAAACCGCTAACGGTGGACGTCGGTGCCTGGGTCAAGCTCCAGAGGATGGGCTCGCTGTCTATTTACCAGGCAGGGAGCTCGGGGACCTCTTCAGCTGTCAGGGTAAGGCTGACGAAGAAAGTGCCCCCGTTCCCTGCTGTTTCCTATGCCATATAGATGTGTCAACCCCCGCCGCCCCCCCCATCCAAGACGTGATCGGTCCCTTTGAAGGTTCCGCAGCGAAGTCTCCTTTCCTCCCTTGCCTTGTCGCGACCGGCGCAGAGAAAACCAGGCACGACAGCGTTTGCGCTAAAACTGATTTTTATTCCTCCAGCGCGAGCGCACGTGAGCGTGCGCCTCGTGGTTCCGCCATCGTCGCTGTCGTCGTCTCGGCGCGGCGGACTCGCGCTGCTACAAAATTTCTCCCGCTTTGTAATAATGAAATATCTTTACCAGTCGAAAATTTCACTGAACAATCTGTTTTTCTCCTCTCAACGTTCCTTGAGGGCATTGTCGGCAAGTTATACAAAGACAAAAAGCTCAAAACAGGAGAATTTGTGGTCGAACTTATTAACAGGCAGCAATCCACTAACCTCCTTTCACAAACCCGCCTGGTAGATACACACATGAAGATCACACCCCACCCTGAACACCTCCCTGGGCGTGATCTTCGATCCTGACTTAACGAACGCACAGAAACCGATCTCCTCGAGGGTTTTCGAGACCAAGGCGTGACGGCAGTGCGAAGTTTAATCTTGCGACAAAATGACATTGAAATACGTACCAAACACTTGACCTTAACATTTGACAGCTCGACACTCTCTGAGTCGGTGAATGCTTCGTTTTATAAGATGCTCAGCCCGACCGTACTGACCGAGCCTGCGCCACTGCTTCAAGTGCCTGCGGTTCGTGCATGGTGCAAAACGACTTCTGCGATATGTGCCGCACAAGTCCATCCTACTGAAAACTGCTATTTCACCACTTTCACCTGTGCAAACTGCCAGTGACCGCTGGTGGCATGATCCCACACCTGTGGGACGTTCCAACAGGAAAACAAAATAATCGCTGTTTAGGACAGAGAGAACTTCACTTTCCGAGAGCCTGCTGCGCTGTCCGGCAACATGCGTCCCAATCGTCGCGCTCCGATACCATATGTTCCTAGAATTAGCGAGCATTTGGCGCGTGTTCTACGCTCCTACAGTGTACAGGTAGCGCATGTGCCACTCAAAAGCTACGGAACTCTCTGGTGAACGTGAAGGACAAGATCAAAGAGGAAAAGTTTCCAGGCGTTATTTACAGCGTTCGCTGAGCAGATTGCGACCGAAGCATGTCGGCGAGACAGAAAATTTTCAAGGAAGGATCAAGCAGCACATGTACAACGTAAGAAAGAAGAACGTGTCTTCTAACGCGCTCTCGCTGAGCACGCATAAGCAAGCCACCATAAAATAGATTGGGCCAATGCAAAAATAATCTGAAAAGAGAATCATTGCACCTCACGGCTTTATCTTGAATTCCTGACAATCCAGATCATGGAGCACACAATTATTCGCAAAGACGGCAACTTCCCCCACGTGTACGCATGTTACCTACGTCACATCTTGAAGCAAACATAACCGGATCACTTTCCCCCCACTTTTCTTTGTGAACAAGGCACCCGTACGGGAGCCGAAACTTCTTTTTTGGATTTTAAACATTCTTGGTCGGTGCCAGTTTTTATTGTCATGTGTTTTCCTGACCCGACAGGTTTCCGTCCAACCCTCCATTTCAGTCTTTCTTCATTTTGGGAAAGCCTACGACACCGCTTGGCGATACAGGATACTTAGTTATCTAAAAGCATTCGGTGTGTTGGGCAATAGGTTTACACTCTTTACAGCTACCTGTGGGAACGAATGTTCGGTGTAAGAGTTGGCACTGCCCTTTTTAATGTTTTCGTGCAGGCAAATGGCGTGCCTCAAGGCGGCATTTTGAGCTACACATTCTTCATCACCATCATCATCACCGCCAGCTTATCTATGCCCACAGCGGGGCAAAGGCCTTTCCCATTATTCTCCAAATACCCCGGTCCTGTGCAAACTGTGACCAATTTATTCTCGTGAACTTCTTGATCTCATCGGCCCATTTAACTTTCTGCCGCCCTCTGCAACACTTGCCTTCTCTAAGGACCCACTGTGTTATCCTTAATGACCACAGGTTATCTTCTCTTCGCACTACATGCCCTGCCCACGTCCATTTCTTCTTCGTAATCTCTTCTAATATGTCCTTAACACGCATTTGTTTCCTGACCCACTTCGCTCTCTTCTTAAACCTTAACGTTACACCTATTATTTTCCGCTCCATTTCCCGCTGACTCCTTGTCAATTTGAGTTGAACCCTCTTAGTGAGCCTCCAAGTTTCTGCCCCGTAGATGAGTACTGGTAAGATGCAGCTGTTATTCACTTTCTTCTTCTGCGACAGTGGCAGGCTGCTATCATTATCTGAGAATGTCGGCCGCACGCACTCCACCCCATTTTGATCCTTTTAATTGTCTTTGCCTCAAGGTTGGGATCCGGGGTCACAACTTGGCCTAAGTAGATATATTCGCTTACCACCTCCACTACCTCGCCCCTATTCAAACCTGCTGTGCTGTCTCGAGGTCGCTGATCATTAGTTTGGTTTTTTGCAGATTATTTTCAGGTCCACGGTTTTACTCTATTCGTCCAGTGCGGAAAGCATTCTTTGCAAGTTGTCCCCCGAGAGTCTTATCAAAGCAATGCCATCAGCGAATCTAAGTTTACTGAGGTATTCTCCATTAACCCTATTCCCACCTGTTCGCAATCCAACGTTCTGAATACTTGTAAACATGATCTGAGTAACATTTGAGGGATTGTGTCTCCTTGTCTGACGCCCTTCCTTACAGGTGTTTTACTGAACTCCTTATGGAGGATGATGGTAGCTTTGGACCCATTGTAGATATTCTCTAGTATTCGTGATTAATGCTCATCTACTCCTTGGTTCCATATTGCCTGATCGACCGCCAGGATTTCGACCAAGTCAAAAGCTTTCTCATTATCTATGAAGGCTATATATAGGGGTTCAGTAAACTCAGCGCCCTTCTGTATCACCTGATAGGTCGTGTGGACATGGTTCATTGTTGAATAACTTTTACGGATCCCTGCTTGTTCTTTAGGTTGACAAGCAGGGTCAACCTAAAGTACAAGCAGGCTACGCAGAGGTGGCGTAGATGCAGAGCGTTCACAAAGACCGTGGTTCAAATCCCGGTGCCGGACAATTACCCCAAGATTTAAAAAATCCGCGTATTGATGGAATCGAAGAATGGGGCCTGGGGTGCGGCCTCACCCCGGGGACCATTTCCGATAACGCAGTCCGTCACGAGAGCAGGATTGGCCACCCTTGTTTGGTAACGGCCGCAACCTCCCATGAATACGCCATTTAACATCGTTCATAATCAATATGAACTCACTTTTAAAGGCCTTGCCACGAACCGTTTCCTGTACAATATGTGTGAGTGGTGTGCAAATATTTTTTAAATCATGCAATATATCAACCTGCGAACGCCACGTCCTGCTTGGTGTCAATAAACTAGGGGGCTGGGCCGATTAGAACCGTTTTAAGCTGAACCCAGCTAAGTCCACTTGTGTTTTCAAAAAGTGGGGAATCAGGCCAGATTCAGAAATCAAACTGAATGGTGTCTTGACTCCAGTAAAAAATGAACACAAGCGCCTGGGCGTAATGCTCGATGAAAAACTTTCCTTTATCCCTGGTATAAAACAACTAAAACAATGAATATTCTCCATGTCCTGTCGCATCACTCGTATGGTGCTGACAAAAACCTTTTGCTGCGGGTGCTTAGCAGCCTTGCAGGCTCGCGGTCGGAGTATGGGAGACATTTGTAAGGTTCGGGAAGCGAAAAAGTGTTAAAAATGCTCGACCCAGTGCAGCACTTGGGCTTTTGGCTTGCATCTGGCGCTTTCCGTACGAGTCCTGTGCAAAGTTTGTACGTCGAGTGTGACAAATGGTGCTTAAGGTACCAGGGCAAGTATCTCGATTTTATTGTATGCCTTTGAAAATACATCAACATCTCACCATTCCATTAAAGGTGTAATGAACTGTACATCTACATCCCAAATGTTTTTTTTAAATCGCCATCTATGTCTGCGCGTTTCTCACTCAGGGCGAGGCACGAGGCATCTGAACTTTGTGTCTCGTTTTTAGACACCTATAAAACATCTGTCAATCATTCTGTATCCCAATGGCATCTGTGCCCCGTATTGCGTGATTTGTCTTTTATGCAATTTAAAAAAAACATGGTACACACAACTGCCATTTTGCAGCATTTCAGGTATCTCCAGGCGATATATGGGTCGGCCGAACTTTTTAGTGATGTTTTAAAAACGTCCATTGCGGTGTCTTGTGCTGCACACGGACCCAAGTTCAGTGCTTCTAAAACCATGAATGTGACTTCCAGCATTTTTACGGCGGAATCATATGGTGTACTCCTTGTTTTACATCACACTACCGTAAATAATATCGCTAAATCCATCATTTTTACAGATTTACTTATCGTCTGCGTGCATTATCATCCCAATGGTCTTGCAAAAATTACGTTGTCAATCTGATTTTAAATGTTTGATGTCAGCGAATTCCTGAAATCTGAATGTGACCGACTGCTGGGTTCCAGGCCACGCTGGCATCGCTGTAAATGAGTTGGCTAATGAAAGGGCCGCTGCTGCTGCACTAAGAAACACTCTAGACAAAGCAACAGTGCCCTACACTGACCTCAAAACACTCATAAGACAAAACCTGCGTAAAACATGGCAAACACACAGGAGTGAGCAGTCAAACAAGAGACTGTAATAAAGCCACACTTGGGACGATACACAACTGACTCACACAACAGACACCACGAAGTCACCTTAGCAAGGTTACGGATAGGCCACGCACATGTCACACACTCCGAACTGCTAACTATATTTCGAAGACGCATGTGCAGCGGGTGTGGAGAGGCCTTATCCGTAATCCACATGCTCATCCAATGCAAGGCACTTGACAAAACTCTACGCAAACACTTCCCACAACTATACAGACAACACATCCCGTTTGACCCATCATAATTTTAGGAGACGAGCTCATATTTTCAATCAAGCGTGTTTTTAAGTTTCTCACTGATGTCAAGTTTTTATATCACTTTCTTACCATACATCACGACAACCTAGCCCTTTACACAAGTCATCTTGATTACTTTGTGTCTTACTTTCTTTATTTTTACTGAAATGTTTTACTTTTACCTTCTAGTCACTCTCATGAAATGACATTTGTTTGGGGCTCTTTGCCCTTGGTAGGCGTTTCACCATTAAAATCGTATCATCATCGTCATCATCATCATCATATCAGAGTTTGCCAAAGCCTTGAGCAGGAATATTAAGATTGACACAAATATTTCAATCTTAGCGAAGCATTGGATAAAGTTCCTTATGACAAATTATTTCAAAAAGTCAAAAAACATTACTCTTCGAGAAACGTCAGTGGAATGGCTGTCTAGATACTTCCTGAAGACCAAGCTATATGTTTCAATTGATGGTCATGCATAGAGCTGTCTTCTATTCAATCCGGAGGACGCTGAGGTAGTGTCCTAGTGCCACATCGTTTTCTTTTTTATTATATCACATAAAAAATGTAGTTACACCGACTATTGACATCCGACTGATTCCACAGTACTGTATTTTATTAGGAGAAATTTAAAGTATGCAAGAGTATATACAAAATAACAAAACCTGGATAATATATACATTCGGTGCAAGGAATGGGGCATGGTTGTCGACGCATGGAAAATTGTTTTCCTCCGCACAACGGCCTAAGATATACTTTGAATTAGAGCACGCCCGGGGATAATGTATAAGGAAGGAAGTCAACAGCTTGAAATACTTAGGCGTGACATTTACTACAAGTCTTTCTGTAACTTGCACAGCGTCAACATCTGCTCCTCTACTTTTCAAAATCTGTTTCTTGGTGCGCAAATTTTGTAATTATAATCCAAGTGTTAAACTTCTTTGCAAACCTTCATACAAAATAATAAAAATTCGGTATGCTGCGTTACCGTGGAAATCATTTACCAGAAATAACATCTATAATTTTGAAAATATTACCCCGAAACATGTATGGGTTTGTTTATTTCTTGTTTGTTTTCTGACCGACCTCGTTCGTCTTTGTTATCTGTGTCCCAAGTGAAGCGCGTCTTGCATTGGTTATTTTTAGGCCGCACCGGCTATCCTTTTCAGATAATCACACTGTTTTGCTCTAACGTCACTAGCCCAGAAAAATCTTCTTTGATCTACAATGTTCTCGATGTGAAACGACGGTACGAGAAACACAAGCGCCGAAAGATAAAAGCCTGCAGAGCAGACGCAGGGGTATTCGAATCGCCGGAGCTGGCCTGCACACGTCACTCTGTTGGCTGCTTCTTCGCCATCTGCGTATTTTTTGAGTTGTTAGGAGAGCACAAGTTCGCTCCAATAAACTTGATTTGATTTGATTGATTCTGGGGTTTAACGCGCCGACGCAACGCAGGCGATGAGGCGTGCCGTAGTGGAGGGCTCCGGATTAATTTTGACCACCTGGGGATCTTTATCGTGCGCCGAAATCTCGTACACACGGGCGTTTTTGCTTTTCGCCTCCATCAGAAAAGCGGCCGCCGCGGCCGGGAATCGAACCCGCGACCTCGTGCCCCTGCTGAGGACGAGGTCACGGGTTGGATTCCCGGCCACGGCGGCCGCTTTTTTGCTGGAGGCGAAAAGCAAAAACGCCCGTGTGTACGAGATTTAGGCGCACGTTAAAGATCCCCAGGTGGTCAACACTAACCCGGAGCCCTCCACTACGGCGCGCCTCATCGCCTGCGTTGCGTCGGCGCGTTAAACCCCACAATCAATCATGAAACTTTACTTCATGAAACATGCTTTACTTCAAGACGACAGCGTCGTCTTTGGCTTCGTGGCATCTGGTAAGGGTGCGGTGTACATGCACCCTAACCGTCATCAAGCCGACAAGCAAGCCCCACTCGTGTCAGCCGCCGACAGCAAGGTGTTCAGCCAGAGTTTGGACTGCTTCCGGATAAAGTGAGGAAAGAAGATGTCGTAACCACCACCATGATCAACGCAGGCACCATGACCAACGCTACCAATCCTGCCCCCATTCTTCGGCAACCCAGGGAGCCCCCGTCATTCCATGGTTCACCTTCGGAGGATCCCGAAGACTGGCTGGAGCAAGTGGAACGGGTAAGGCTGTTTAACCGATGGGACGACGCGGAGACACTAAGGCAAGCGTTCTTCTTCCTTGAAGATTCAGCACAGATCTGGTTCGAGAACAATGAGAGTTCCCTAGTATCTTGGAACGAATTCAAAACGCAATTTTTTGTGTCGTTCACTACGGTTGTGCGAAAAAAGCGGGCCGAAGTCTTCCTGCAGACGCGGACACAACCCCCTAACGAAGGCCGTGTTGTCTTCGTCGATGAGATGAAGACACTTTTCGGGCGTGCTGATTGTTGCATCCTGTAATAAAAGAAGTTACGCTTCTTAATGCGCGGTGGGAAGGACGAGCCGTTTGCTGGACTAGTACGCAATGCGCCCAAAACCGTCGCCGAATTCGTGAGCGAAGCCAGCACAATTGAAAAGCCTTTCGAAATGCGAAAAACCTTGTCGGTACTCCCATTGTGAACTACATCGAAAGCATGCGGATTCAGGCAGATAGCCTACGCGAGACTATTCGCGCAATTTTGAGGGAGGAGCTGTGGAAAGTTCTCCCAACGCCACCGTAACCACAAGTCGCTTCTAATACCGACGTCATTACAGAAGTGCAGCAAGCACTGGGTACTCCAACGACGCCAGAAGCAC
Organism: Haemaphysalis longicornis; assembly: GCA_013339765.2. Classification (NCBI taxonomy): domain Eukaryota; kingdom Metazoa; phylum Arthropoda; class Arachnida; order Ixodida; family Ixodidae; genus Haemaphysalis; species Haemaphysalis longicornis. The sequence goes on along the minus strand of JABSTR010002885.1, from coordinate 10,414 downwards.
CCGGCAAACCGCAAGCGATGGCCTATACTGCTTCTGTCCGTCAATCTCGCACATCTGCGCCCTATCGCCACGTGGCTCCGTACCGTCGTCCTCTGTAGCCGGCCTCGACCACCTGTGGTGGAACCCCCCCCGCCCCAAGGAAGACCGACGTGTGGCGACTGGCGATCATCGCCTGCTGTGCTACCACTGCGGAGAGGCCGACCACGTCTACCGTCGCTGCCAATACAAGAGGCTCGGATTGCGAGTGTTCTCCGTCGACGCACCACGCCCCCTACCCGGCCAGCGCCAACCCGAGATCGTATAACTGTCCAACACAAGCCGTGGACCAGCCCGTTTTAACGGTTCCACATCGTCGTACCAAAAACAGTCGCGGAACCACCGTAGGAATGCTGCGTTCACGCGTGAAAGGTCCCCCAGCCCACGCGGGGGAAACTAAAAGCAGCAAGTTATGGAGCTGAAGTTGCACAACTGCGAAAAAAAATATAATCATCGAACGACACACCGACTCACCGATGACCATATTTGAAGACTTTCCCTCAGCCCGACGACCCGATATAACCCAGGCGTGACTCCCGAACACGACGACAACGACTAGGCGCGACGCGTAACCGAAATGGCCAAGCCTGCAGTTCAGAAAACGGAGATAACGACGAGGCTAGGTGCCAAACCGTCAAGACGGACAAGCCGAGATACAACGCCACGACACACCCAGAACTCGAGGAAAGCGGCGTACGACTTCCAGTTGTACATTGACGGCTTTGAGGTAGTTGCCGTCATAGACACGGGAGCCGACTACTCAGTCATGATCGGATCATTCTTGTCTAAGCGGAATAAAGTTACGACCACAAGGGACAGTCCGCACATACGCACAGCAGGATTCCATCTTGTACACCACGTACAATGCTGCCTTCGTCATTTTGCCCAACGGCTCCCACGACGTAATTCGTGGATTGGTCTTTTTGATGGACAAAGGTGCAATGATCGATCTGCAGACCAAGTCAATATTTTTTCCCCTATCACTCCATGATGCCGGAACCGAACACTGAACATCGTACTGCTTTGAGGATTGCCTATGATCATGTCACCCTGCTACCCCGTACTTTACCAGATGTCACGAAGCCAAAGACGACGCAGTTGTCTCCAAAGAAAACAAGTTTATTGGAGCGAACTTGTGTTCCCCTAACAACTCAAAGAATACACAGGCGGCGAAGCAGCAGTCACCAAAGTGACGTGTGCAGGCGAGCTCCGGTCATTGGAATACTGCGGCGTCTTCTCGGCAGGCTTTTATCTTGAGGCGCGACTTTTTCTCGAACCGTTCATTTACATCTGCTCGGCCACGCTCGGCTGCGTTATATGCGACCCAAGCGAAGTGCGTCTTGCATTCTTTATTTTTATGCCGCACGGGCTACCTGATTTAGATAAGCAGACTGTTTCGCCCTAACTTCCCTAGCCAAGAATAATCTGTGATTTACAATGCTCTAGATGTAAATTGACGGTTCGAAAAAAACTCGCGCCGAAAGATAAAAGCCTGCAGAGCAGACGCCGCGGTAATCGAATCACCGGCCCTCGCCTGCAGACGTAAACTGCTTTTTGACTGCTGCTTTGCCGCCTCTGCATTCAGTGAGTGGTTAGAGGAGCACAAGTTTGCTCCAATAAACTTGTTTTCCTTGAAGACAACTGCGTTGATTTTGGCTTCGTGACAGTATTCAGAGGAGAGCCGCCCTTTTATTGTTTGAAAAATTTCGGGTACGGATTCTCCATCTCATGTATTAATTGCCAACAACAACCCCAAACTTCACTTAGGAAAACAGAAACTTGGTCTCGATTTCTTCTACTCACTATCTAACAATGAATCGGCTATCGATTTGCCCCTGCATGTATCAGCCCTCAGTACAAGACACACGCGGTACCATTACCCACGATTTTGAACACCATACTTTGTAAACACTCATACATAAAAAATTTTATGTTTCCTACGTACCGGGACTGAGCTGAATTTCCTTATTGATATATATTTGTTAGATTCTTTATAACCTTGTTTTTTATGTGTGTAACTTGGTTTTGGTAATTGCAGTGCAATGTGCGCGGTTTCTTTGTCTGTTACTTTTGGTTTTTATCCTGGTGTGATATTTACGTGCATAACCTGCGAGACCACACCGGTTGTCTGCAGTATGTGATAAATAAAAATTAATAACAAAAATTTTTTCAGTAAGCCGCTGTGTACACAACCTCAGTGGCAAGTATTCAAACAGACCAATTTTGTCACACTTTCGGAAAATTTACAGGTAAGAAAAACACCATCCGGTAACCGAAAATCGAAATAAAAGTGTTGCTCAGCCAAGAAGAAGGTCCTTGTACTAATATAATATAGTATGGGACATATTTGCCCGCGAATTGGCTTCACCAATACAATACCCAAGAAAGATAGAGTGATGTTCGTGCTGGACGAGCATATAAAAATTTAAAGCCTTGTCGTTTCTTGAAACTTCGACAACGGTGGAAAACATCTGCATAATAAAAACAAGGGCACTCAACAGTTTTGAAACAATACAAACTTCTAGTAAAAGGTCACAAACCAAACAAGTCTCTAGACATTTATTCTCGACCTTCGTTTTTTTACTGTCGTTCCATGATTTTGCTTGTATTCGCCAGCAACATCACCTTATGAACCGAAATAAACCAAAGCTTAACATGTCTTTGCCAAAAAAAATTCTTCATTCTTCTTTACGCTAAAACTACTCTGGCGCAACTCCATGACTGCTGGCAAACGACATTGCTGAAGTCACCAATATATACCAAGAGGAGAACTAAGGGATACTGCTCATGCAGCATGAACCTTGCAGTCGGTCTCCCATTAAACAAAAGCCTGGTGCCTTGACCAGCAAGCCGTGCAAGCACTATTCTGCATGCCCTGTCAACATGCGCGATACCTGCCTCGAAACAGCCCAGAAGGCTACTGTGAGAAGCCGCTGAGCAAGCCGGAAAGAAATTAGACGGCCACGGATCCTGCAAGAACAGACGGAGGCGTACTGGAGTCAACGTTTGAAGCGTGAGAGAATATTGGTCCTAGCATGATACGAAAATGCAAAGTGCAAGAAACCCCTCAGAACCTACATTAAGCAGCTAACAAACGTAACGTAAGGTAAAATTGCCAATGGAGCGGACCACCAAACATTGGACGCACTTCATGCGCTGGTTAAGTGAATAGCTCAATACATGGAACAATATATGGAGCAGTTTATGATGCACAATTTAATAGATAAATAGGTTACATTAACCTTAAGCTTGATATGTATATATTCGCTATTCTGTCGCACAGCAGAGCTAAGGCCGACAGGCGGTCCAACGATTCCTCCGGTCCAACATGGTTTCACGGCAGCGGTCTGGGTTGTAGTATTGTGCCGTCTCTGCATCACTGAGAACATGAGCAAAGAACACAAGTTGAATTATTTTGTGTCATCGGTGAACGGAAACGCATTCAGCACTATAGATTATCTCCATTACTCTGGAAACACGTATTTAGAAGCAGTGACAAAAAAAGAGGACTTATTCGGTAATCAAGAACAATCTGTTGATGTGCACATGATCAAGTTGCTAAAGATAGACTTAAAAAGCAAGAAACCACAATCCTCCCTGAATCGTCACACGCAAGCAAAGAACACTTTGTTAAAACTTCCCAGCTTTAAACAGAACGCGCTTCTGCAATGAATGGTTCAGCGAAGGCAAAACCTAATCAATATATGCTTGTACGGCCTATTAGCGGCTTTATTGTTCTTTTAATACAATTACAAACCACCAAAAACGACCTTAGATACCAAGTCTATCTTCTTTGTAGAATTATTCCTTATGCCAGAGTAAGTCCGCAATCTTTCCTGAGACCCGCCGTCTGAACGCCCTTGCTGCTGGCCTTTCCTAATAAGGCTCCACGCTTAAGCATTGTACATCGACACCCTGGGGTTACACATCAGCGTCAGCTAGGACACAACACAGTTGGAGGAGCCGGGTTTTCTGATGCTTGGATGGCTGCCGTGCGCCAGCCCAGATAAGCTGTCTCTCATCGACACCCCGGTCCATAGGTGCAGTCGGAGACTCCTCGCCCCTCTACTGAATTCGGGGTCCTTCTTTCCAATCCCCTAACCGCCAGTCCCCCACAATGCCATCATGGCAACATGCCAGTTTACGATTCGCCAGTGTCGGAACCCTAATACTTTCCATGGGAGTGTCTTAGAGGACGATAAAAACTGGTTTGCGTAGTTCGCACTCGTTGCCGGTTTTTTTGTTGGGCGATTCTCTCAAACTGCGGAATGTCTACTTCGCGTTGAACCCTGGTGCTTGTACTTGGTACAAGAAGAAACAGGGCACGTTAATGACCCGGGCCGAATTCTGCCCGCAACGGCTGGAAACGTTTTCCAGCCCCGATCACTGTGACCGAGCGCTGCATTTGTTGGAGTGTGGAATCTTTGGTGCAATTTAACGAAATTGTCAACGTGTTTGGCGGGCACGGGGTGCGCCTTTTCGCCACTCTGATCCTGTCGTGTCTGAAGCAAACAAACTTCTTTAGCTCATGTTCGAAGCCTGAGCAGCTGTTTTAAGGCCTTCTACAAAAGGCACACGGCACATGCGAGTGTCGAACAAGAAATTCACATTTATCACGAGGGCTGTGAAGGAGAGAAGCCGCCAGTACATTCGCATGTCCACTAGTTCTCATGGCAGAGGTGCCAGCTTGCGAACAAAGATTTCTTTTTGCAAGAACTGACGAAGGAAGGTGTCCACAAAGGGATGGGTTAATTCATAATTGCAACCCGACAGGCGGTGCCATCACTGGCCAGGATTGTGTGTGAGGAGCTACACCAAAGATGTTTCCCACCTGCTCGTTACATGCTCGTGCGAGAGATGCCGGCGAGGTACGCAGCAGCATTGCGTCAGCAGTGGGCAAGTACATCGACTTTTCTATTTCGACAGCCAATCCCGCAAGTGCAGCCGTTGGACATACCAGGGCAGGCATTACTTCCTACCACGGATTGCAAGACGGACTTGAGGTATACAGCTGACGAGCGGTCGCTGTGCCATGACTGCGGCGAATCAGGCAACATTTCAAGATGGTCCCCCTTCCCCTCAGTGGCTTCTTTCCCGCTGCTCCTCCCACCAACTTGGTCAGTGCCACACCAGAAGCACTGACTACCTCGCCGTACACAACACGATGACGCCCATTCGCCGATGGTGATTGTTGTAACTTCGTCTTCTGCTAGCTAGCAGACGACGCTCATGATTGTCATCTCCACCTCTGACAACGAAATGGTGGCACGCGCTTGAGCTGAACCTTAGCACTGCACCCGCGGCAAGTTCAATTAAAGCTGCCGTTTATATGTGACGTTTGCTCTCCACTTTTTCACGACGGCTTGGCAGCCAGAGGACTACCAAGTTTATTACATCGTGCCGAAACTCGGGATATTAGGGCAAGGCCAACCTCACCGATGCTCTTAGCCGCGCAAGCCTGTGAAGAGGCGCGACGCCTGCGGCCCAGGCACCGGAACCCCCGGCTACCACTGACCGTCATGAAACGGCTACTCCGACGTCGCCAGAGCCGCCGCTGAAAACTCGACGTCACAATAACCTAAGCACAAACGGCACTGCGAGCGGAAACATGACTGTAGGCGTCCGAGGTGAGGGCTCTGTTTGAAAGAATAGAGGCACTTCAATTACAGGTAAAGACACCTGACGGCAAGATATTTGACAAGATACCTGACGATCTCCTTGACAGTGAGACCTAGGACGTGGACAAATATTGGGCCAACGTCGTGAACACGGCAGCGGCCCTGTGCTTCAGGTTGCAAGACGGTCTCATATCTAGACTTCCACGACAGGCGAGCTACCAGACTCCAATCCCCAAGGCTAAGTTGCCTTAGCTAGACCTTTTAAAGTTCGATTGAAACCTCACTAATTGTTAAAGTATACGAATGTGTTTTTGCGTCGGCTGTGCGGCCACGACAACCTGAGCACCGCTGACAAATTTAACTATCTGAACACCCTAGTGACTGGAGCGGCCGCCATCTCTGGACTGCAGGCGAGCAAGGAGTTTTACAAAGACACCATCGTCATTTTTTGAAATCACATTGGTGACGAAAGGGTCATCGTTCAAGATCACCTCAGAGAGCTTCTAGACTTAAAGCACTTTCTTCGTCCTCGGATGCTCATCAAACTCGACAGCTATACGACGAACTTTGAAGGCACTTGGCAATAGTCCTGCTAATTACTGCCTAATGCTAAGGGTGGTTGTTTTCAGAGTATTGCCATGCAACGTGGTTCTTAAGATTCACGAACGCTTCAGCGCACCAACGCCTTTAACAACGATATTCCCCTCAACTCAAACAGTAGTTCACCGACAGCAGCAGACGACCCAGCCCGAACAAGAACTTCAGCGGCTTCTAGAATTCATCGACCGCCAAGTTCAGGGGCGGGAAGCCGTCGAGCCCCGTACAGACGTCGCTGTGACGCTGGAATAACCACGTAGTTAACGCCACTGTGACGCACTCACCTTGTCGGTTCTACACAAGTCAGCGAACAATACTCAGCGGTGCCTGTTCTGCCAATCTATAACGCATCGATGAATGGAACATCTCCACACAAGAAACAGCTGCTCACAAAGAAAAGGCAATGCTTCCGATGTATGAAGGAAGGACACTGGTCAAAGGACTGACGAGGTCGACTGCAGTGCGACAAGTGCGCACGAAAGCATGCAACCACCATGCGGACATGCGACGCCCGGAGGAGCAACACTGTTACATCTACCCCCGTCAGCCTGCTCTCTGGACAAACTGGCTCTACAGTTCTGCTGCATACTTCTACGGTAACATCAGCAGGCTCTGATATCCTCGGGACGGCACCGGATTCTTTTCGATGGAGGAATACAAGGCACTTTCATCACTGCAGAGGCGTTCAAAAAACTTGAATGGGAGTATTTAGAAGAGGAAACCTTGACTTTGGGTGTCTCCGGAGGTACAAAGCACACAATAACCTTTTAAATAGTGCGTTTAATAATAGCTACCGGAAAGACAGAGAGGCCCGTACTGATTGACGTGCTTGAATTCGGCACCGAATACAATGACCACATTACTGTTCCGGACGACCAAGTCATTACGACAATGGAAGAAGTGCTTTTGGATAAACACTTGCTCAGAGCACAACGATACCACCAAACCAAAATATCGTTTATGATTGGATTGGATTGCTACTGGGATCTTGTGGAAGCCAAAGTAGTTGCAGTGAACATGACGTCGAAAGCCGTTGAAAATTCGCTAGGCAGGATTGCTCAGGGACCTTTGCCATTTAGTGGTAACGACTCGCCACTGTGCCAACGTTAACATACTCCGAGCTTGCATGTGAAACAACGACACGTCGAATACTCTGAACCGTTACTCAGACTTCGGAAGCATCGGCGTAAAATGCAAGGAAGAACAAAGCCCGGACACCGAATTGGGGATGACGCAGTTTCAAAAATCATCGAACCGGCGAACGAGCGACAAGAGGTTTCCCCCTGGAAACCAAGGCTTGACCTCGCTGTTGTAACGATGCTGATCCACAGCTCAACAAAACAGCTAGAAAAAAACGCCCAGCTTGTGAAAAGGTAACACGCAACGACTGGAGCGCACGCGGAAGAAGGAACCAAGGAAGACCTTAATATCTCCAGGAATTCAGCACGACCACGCAGAAGCCCCCATGGTGGAGTACGAGACATCCCGACCCAACTAGTAAAGACGAGGCATTCGACGGTGCTTTGTCAGCCGAAGACATCAGTCAAGCCATATTCAATCAAGCAAGAAATACGCACGCTCTGCAGAGGCGAACTGCAGCGTACCAGCGTTTTCCGTTGGAAGAACTTTTTCTCTTCCGCTCTGTAGCAGACGAAACTCATCATCATCATCTCCAACTCTGGAAATGAAGCAGCCGTCGTGATAAAACAGAGAGAAAGGTCAGAGATGCGCGAGGACTATACTCGAACTGGCTGCGGTGAAGCGCACGGGTTAACTTTTCATCCATACCTGACGTTTTCTCTGTGCTTTCTCCTACGCCTTGGCAGCCGGAGGACCTCAAGGTGTATTGCAGCCATCACCTTCTCGTCCACCGCAGTTTCGCCGACCGCTCGCGCACATAAAGATGGCCCCGCAGACTGGCGTTCCAGCCCACGGCAGGAAAAACTATACAGCGCTACCTCGGGAAACCTGGTTCCCGACCGCAGAAGTGCCGAAGACCTTAACCACAGCCGACACAGTACCACGATGTTGCGACTAGACTAACAGTGTGCCTGTTTCTTCTTCTCCACTTTCTGGGGTGTTTATGTGAAGGTATTTTGTTTCTTGCGCTTTGGGGTGATAGCCTGCGCCACGCAGAATATTTGTGGTGAAGGGGATCTTTTAATCCCCGGACAGAGACTCAAGTGTCTATTGACAAGTTCAGAGTGGTCGAGCAGTGTTGAACACTCTTAACGAACCTATGGCACAAAGGGCATGTTTCTCTGCTCTTTCGTTCTTTCTTTCATTCTAGGCTTCGTTCAAAAAACTACATCTGTTTCGGTGAATATAAATTTACCTACGAAACTTTCCTATTTGCTTTCTTTGGCTTTCTTGAGTGCCTACCCTTATTTCTGTCAGAATTCAACCAGCCCTTCATTTCCCATTATGATTCGCTACATGCATAGCAAGGGTACCTGTTTTTGCAGTCTTACTGCAATAGCTAGCTTAAGAGGGTTCCACACTAGTCGAACGGTCTGAGCATGCGGAAGCAGCACGAGACACGGGCCGGGGGTTTATAAGATCGTCCATTTTATCTAGAGTAGTAATAGTTCTGCTGGCTACCACCGAAATGTAAAAGAAACAATTAAATGACAAATATTACTCAAATTAGTGGAGGGGAGCATTGCCCCGCTGGTAACGTATTGGACGTCGCACCAGATTCCTATTCTGGAGGTCATGGGGTCAAACCTACCCGGCAGGCATGTGTTTCTCCACTTCCTTTCATTGTTTGGGAAAAGTATGTCTCTTTAATTGATAATAAGCTGACCTACGATATTTTTCCTTACTCTTTATGTACCGTCCTTGAGCGCCTCCAGCAAAGGTCAAACTTCTACGAGCCCCTGATTTCTCATTCTCATTAGCTACATACATAGCGAGTGTCTTTGTTCTGCAAACCTTGAGGCCATAGTTACCTTAAGAAGGTTCAACCCTTGTCGACCACTCTTGCCTTGACGTAGGCGCAACAGTCACTGCCAAGTGGTTAATAAGAAGGTTTCCTTTATCCCGACTATTCACAGGCGCTCAGGCTACCACCCCTAAGCGCGGAAACAATTACATGGACATAAAAACCCGAGAAGTCGGAGGGGAGCACTGCCAGGTGGCAGCGTTGTTGCCATGCCTTCAGATGTGTATTCCGTAGGTCGTGGAATTGTGTCCCACCCAGTGAGCATGATTTTCCCCCCTTTCTTTCGAAAAGCCTTGTCTGTTTGAGTGATAATAAATTTACTGGCGATCTTTTCCCCTTCACTTGCCCTGGCTTTCTTGACTGCCTACAGTTATTTGTGTCTTTTCCATCAAGCCTGTCATTTCCCATTCCGATCGGCTTATGCCTAACACGGGTCTTTGTTCTCGCCAACCTATTGCCATAGCAAGCCTAAAAAGGTTCAAGGATTGTCGACCGCTCTCCGGATGTAGTAGACGCACGAGTAAGGGAACGGTGGTAATAAGATAGTGTCCTCAGCCTGAGTGTTCAGAGTAATGCCGGCTACCACCCCAAGGAGCAGGAAAAAGTTAACTGTATGTAAATACCTGAGAAAGTGGAGGGGTGCACAGCCCCGCCGCTAGCGTAGTCGTTATCGCCCGAGTTGCATATTCTAGAGGTCGCTCGTTTGGATCCCACCCCTCGGGCGTGTTTTTTTTCACTTTTTTTTTTTCCCTTCGACAACATTCGACCGGTTTCACTGATGATAAATTGACCTACAAAATTCTCTCCATTGCTTTTCGTGGCATTTCTGAATGCTAACCCTTATTTCTGAAATATTTCAACGAGCCCCCTTTTTCCACTCTGACTTTCCTTTGGCAGAGCGAGGGTCTATGGACTGGATTTCTTGGTACCACAGATAGTTGAAGAGGAATCAACACTGGTCGACCGCGCTCAACATGTTGTCGACTCACGAGTCACGGCCCGGAGTTTAGTAAGATGGTCATTTCACATCAATTTGTCAGAGTGTCACTGCCTAACACGGCCAAGCACAGGACCCAACAACCTGAACATAAATGGCCGAGAAAGTGGAGGGGAGCCGGAAGCAAAGTGATCTTGCCCCCGATGTGTATTCAGGTAGTCATGAGTTTGGATCCCACTGGTCATGCTTTTTTTCACGCTTTCTTTCTTTCTTCTTTCTTTC
>JABSTR010002884.1:0-26593 GCA_013339765.2 Haemaphysalis longicornis | reverse complement strand
ATGTCGAACTTTATATTTCGCTATAATTCCCCTGGGCAATTGGTGACCAAGACAGCTGTCGTATTGTTTCGATGTTCAGCACAGGGGAAGCACCAACCTTCGGCCACTCGCCACCACCGCGCGCCGCGATGCCCTGTCGGACCGCCGACCTCCGCGACCGGTAAGCGTAGGCTTAGCATCGCGGAAGATATCTGATCACCGCTTTAAAATCAGCGCTGGTAACGCCGTAGCACAATTTTTCACCACGCTAATTCTACTGTCTCTCATGTGGAACTTCTTTTTAGCGATAAGATTGGATAGAAGAGACGCGACATGCTGTTCTACCGTGTTCTGCGCCGGTTTGAGCCGCTTCGTGGCGTGGGGGCAGGGGGGTTGCGGCCGGGCGCGTGTGCGCGGACCGTTTCTGAGGGCAGAAAACGGTTCACGATTTTTGGTTTCTCCATTTCTGGAGAAACAACGCGCGGAAATCTACGAATTCAGCTCAGCCATCCTCGTAGTTGATCGGGTAGATTGCGAAAACGAGCCTGAGGTTTCTTTCAGTGTGGTCACGCACCGTCTCGCTGGCTGGAGAGCCACGCAAAAAAACGTAACCTTCTCGTGGGGCCAGCTGTGGCGCCCCTATTTTTCAAAAACAGCGTGCGCGCTAAACGCACACCCAAACCTCAAAGGACGGGCAGAATCCCAAGACGCTCGTGGTCACCACAGCGTTGGGGCCCCGTGTTCTAAAACTGGCTATTATAATCTCGCAGCTCGTCGCCGCCACCGGCCAGCGTGTTGTTGCACTGCGTGTTCGAACCTACCACGCAAATTCCATGTGGTTCGGATTAGCGGTGGGCGGACTGCGTTTGGAGAAAGCGTGAGGGGGAGGGCGCTCCTTGGCGGCGACGCATGCAAGAAGAAAGTGTGGGAGGAGGCTGTGAAAGAGATGATGCATTTGCCGTGCGTGTCTCCTTCCCCTAACTCTTTACCAGATGCCACCTCTCCGTTTCCTTCTGCCTTGGGCTGCTGCCTTGCTCACTCGGTTACGCGAACATAAACGACGCCCGTACCAGCGCAACCCACGTACGCCCGCCTTAGGGCTGCGCCCTAAAATACGGGATGGGCGAACTTTTGGGTCAGGTGCGGAAAACTACAAAGAATTGGACTCATTTCCTACCAAAACGGCGGAGATATCAAGAAAAAAAGCCTGAAAGGTTTTGTCCGTTTGTTCAAATTCGAGACTTGGCCGTGTTCGTAGCCGCGAGAAGTCTTCGAGGAGGGCAGCTCCCTATGCTTTCGAAGGCCGTGACTCTAGCGCGATTTTAGGTGGTTGGCCACTTTGGAATTTTCCGAATATTTAATTCCCAAAGCGGTTGGGCGATGTTACGAGGTACGGCGTTTTCTCGAAACTTTACGTTAACATAATTGAACTTGTCATGTAACATGGACATTAAAAATCAAGTTGGCGCGCTTTTCGTTCACTTTTCGAAATCGTGCGCAACTGTACTTCACTCTAAATTACTATGTAATTTAAGACCATAATGACAACCGACAACTACTCTTGGATTTCAAATTTCTCTTTAAGCACTCGCAATACGTTTGTTGTAATCGACTGACTCCGATATTGTTAGGAGTTAGTTCCGGCGTTCTTAGTTCTGCGATTATTCTTCGCGTTTTTGTGGCACTTTGCCTTAAGTTTGCGGTCTCACTGAAACGTTCAATTCCAAGCCATGATGAAACTAAGGCGAGCGCGATGTATAATGGCAGTCCATGACGACACAGACGACCTTAAAGTTTGAGCCGCATAGACGCTAGCGCAGATTCCTCTCTAGTGTAACTCTAAGAAAACTCTATGGCTGTACTTGCCCGTTACGGCTTCTACTGTATATTAACGAACGATTTGCTCGTAACGTCAGCTCTGAAATTCGTCCGTATGCGGACAATTGTGTTTTGTATGAACCCATTGACCCTCCTGAAACTTCGTCTAAAAAATTCACTTATTAAATTTTGTGAATGGTGTGCAAGTTGGCAAATTTTTATCAATTTTAACAAATCCCTGCTGATGTCTTTAACAAATTGTAAGTCCCCTTCCTGCTGCACGTACTCGTTTAACTGAATACACCTTAAAAAAAGTAAAAAAATACCAATATCTTGGTGTTCTTCTTTCCAGCAATCTATCTTGGTCTCAGCATATTAACTATATCTGCACAAAATCTTTAAAGAAATTAGGTTATTTAAGACGAACGCTGTCCCAATCCCCAAAAATCACTAAATTACTAATGTACAAAACATTGATTCTTCTTGTGATTGACTACGCATGCCCCGTATGGAACCAACACAGCAAGGTGAAATCTATAGAATCAAGGCCGTTCCACAAAAATCTATCAGATTTATTCGTAATCGCTATGACCGCTACTTCTCCCCCTCCCTTGCTCTGTCCTCTCTCGAACTTACCACACTACACTCACCTCGACTCATTGATTAAATGAAATTGCTTCACTGTTTTATTCACTCAATCTACCGCATGTCTGATAATGCATACATCTCATTTGCCTCGCCGTCCCTTACTAGAAGAAATCACCACTTTAATATCAAACCTTATCATTTTAGAACCAACGCATTCAAATTTAGCTTTTTCCCTTTTCCCTGCCGAACTCTTGAATGGATGGTCTCGTGACACTTGTTCCCTTCCGCTGGCCTTGGTGATTTGTGTTATTTTTCTTTTGTTGTAATGCTCCGATGATCTGTTTAATTATGTTTTGTTCTATTGAATGCTCACTCGTGCCATTGGTCCAAGGGGGGATGCAGTATGTACAAATAAATAAATAAATAAATTTCTTGTTATCAAGCGTCAGTATTTCCCCTTCATTGTCTCCCGGGACGATTAACGCGGGAGGGTTGAGAGTTCACGCAGTAATAACACACTCGGCTTCTTATCTGAAGTCCCGGGTTCAAGTTTCCCATAAGTCAAAATGGGCTTTTCAGGAAATTCTTAATGTCTGGGCGTCCACGCGTCGTCTCCGTCAGAAAAAGTGCGTAGAACGAAAATTTTTCGTCCTCAGAACTACTTTCGCGCGTTAGCTGCTTGAAAGGTTTCTGAGGTGACGTTTTTACATCTATTTTTCCCGCTCGCACAGGAGCACCTGGAAGGGTTTCCGCGGCGACGTTTTGGCGGGTGTCTTTCCAGTCTCACCATTCGCGCCTCTGTGCATCCAAGGGGTGAGGGGTAGAGGAGAGGGGGCATGCACACGGAGCTAGGTTTCACGTGGGGGCGGAGGGGCGGGGGTGGTGGACGGCAATGACGAGTCTTTCTTGGGCTACTTAAACCCTAAACTGTCTGTCTGTCCGTCTGTATTTATGTCTGTGTCGCCCCTCAATTCAGCCTGCCAGCCAAAATGTAAACAATGCTATAATGACAGGTTTATAAAGGCAGAATTTTTCGACACAACCGAATCTGGAAGTACACTTCATACTTGTCACCGTTATTAAACAAAAGCAAATATTAGACCTATTTTAGGCAAAACATTAATACATAAATTCTCACAGCGTTCGTGTATATATATTAAAATCAGCGCATGATTTGTGAGATGACCAATAAAAAATACCCGCAGAAACCAACATTTTACTCAAAAATACAAAAAAAAAACTCGCGGGACTATATACCGTCTGCAACTCTTCCAACCACGGCCGTGTTTTAGGTTCAGCAGTAAGCAAAGGTTCCACTAGATGGCGCCAGCAGCAGGACGCAGTGTTATTGAAGTCACTTAAGCAAACCGCCTCAGTGTTTATCCGGGGAGGATCATAAGGGAAGGGAAGAGCCTGAAAAAAAGTCAGGGGGGGGGGGGGGGGGGGGGGGAGTTAGTTATTAACATGAAGATGCGGCAGAGGAGTATCGTATTTCGACGACATTTGCAGCGAGGTCAGCCGACACGTGCCCAATTTTTAAAGCAACAGTATTCTTAATGGAATCGATCACGTTCTGTCAAAAACTTATTTATTTTTCCATTCACAGTTTGGTAGATGGAAATCTCTAAGAACTCTGGACACATGGTGTGTGAGTGAAACCGAATGTCAATTGTGTCTAAACGGTTAATTGAAAATAGCGAAAGAAAGGTTCTAGGTGAAGACAATACATACAAAGAAGGAGTACAATAGTATAACTTTATCCCTTTAATGACGCATCTCAATACCTTTAGATCGTTCGCTGAAGCGTTTACTTAGTGCGGGAAAATTCATCGCACGGGTTTTATTCGTCGTTTGCGATGTATACCTAAAAGTTTGACGATCGATTGGATGCACGTTCAACGAAGGTTGGATGCAAATTTAGCTATCGTTCATCTCTAAATTTTTTTAGGAAGGGATGCAATTTTTTTTGCAATACGGACGTCTCACGGCCCGATGCGACCTTACTGCTGTCATCCGTGGCCTAGGTGTTTGGGCTGACGTGTTACACCGACGTGAGATGCCTTTTGATGTTTGCAATAGCAAATAAAAAGTGCGCCGTCAAGGAACGAACAGCGCTCGAGGTGCACCCCGTTTCAGTCTTAAAAGGTTAGAAGTAATAAAATGTTTGAGTAGATGGCCGTAGCCGCGGAAAACGACGTAAATGAATTGGAGCGAACGGGAATCTATCTGCTGCCTTTGAAAACCTATTTGAATCTAAGCCTTGCGATTAGGGAACGTCCGGCAACTTCGCTGTTAACCTAAGCGTTCGCGACGGTAATTCATTGAAGATAGGGGCAACTTTTAGAAGTGAAGCAGCTTATGGTCGAGCCTGTTCCCTCCGTCGCTGTGTGGGCGCGTTATGCGGCGTCCACACCTTCCTGCGTATGCCTGGCCAGGCAGCACTGGTGATGATTGTGGCAGGATGCCCCTAGGGTTTGGCCACTAAAGAATTCATCGCGAGATAGCTTCGCGTTCAACCACCGTCGTCATCTTCCCATAGGAGAACCCTGAGTAGTATGCGAGTCATTCCTCCTCTCCTCTCTGACGCTCCTCTCCCCTCCGGCATTCCTCCTCTCCTCTCCGAAGCTCCTCTCCTCTCCGGGATAGCGCAACGAATGGCAACACCTGCGGCTCCACGCGCGATAATGCTAAGCAGCTTAAGGTTAGAGACACGACGGTAGCCGCTGCATACTCCGCTGGGGGCGCCACTGTAGCTCCGCGGTATAAGTGACGCGTGCACGCGCCCCGCTCCCCTGATTCGCCTCCTGCAACGGCGCGATCGAACTGAAAACTAATGGGAACTTAAGTAGACCCCATGGCTGCTTCGCATACTACTCAGGGTTCCCCTACGGGAAGATGGTGAAATGTTTTATCTTCCGTTTTCTTTGGTGGACACTTTGCTACCACCTTTGCTGATGCTTACGACGAGGGAACCTTGGTGTGATGGGATATATACGGCTTTCGCCATGAAAAATATTTTACACTCCTCCGCTACCCCTTCTGATGTGCGGAGGGTCAAAAGCGTTGATTTAAATTCAAAAGGTAATGCTTCTCTTTTCCAACTGAGTGTTTTCGAAAAAGCATTTCAGTTTTTGGCACGCAATCTGGCAACATGTCTTCCCGGCCAGAGAATGGGAACACAGGTCTCAAGGATATTCTGCAGTGGTTACCATGTGACGTCGCGAGCAAGAAACTTATTTACCACTCGACCTGCAATTTCGGGGAATTTTGTCTACCTGCATAGGAGCCCAGCCACTAATTCGTGTCATTTATGAATAATTTAGAAAATAGGCAGTCACACGCATACCTCACTTTGTGGACAACGCCCTAGTAAAAAGGACTCGGAAGTTTACCATAATTAATTCTCTCTCATCTAAGGCGCATATTAAAAACAAAGGCCACCATCAAGCATTTGGAAAATGACATATTCTTCGCCTATACCGCCGCCTTGCTAAGGTGTCAGAACAAGGACTTAGTGGTTGGCTTTGTCGCCTCATTGAAGGCAGTGACATTTTTGAGACACGGACATAAAAATATTCCTCGGTCAGTTAATTCCGCTTAAGAGATTTTGAGCCAATAGCCTAGCGATAGTATATGATCAGCCTTCTTGACTATTACTTTGTGTTCACGTCTGTGAGTTTAATTTCTTCCTATTTTGGTGGGAATAGCTAGGACGGAACGACTGGTCACACATCAAGTTACGGTACTTCCAGAATTAGAGGCCTCGGTGGCTTGTGTTCCCTCGCTCTAATCCCGTCCTGCCAGGTTCACTTATCACGTTGCACGCCCTACTCCAAATCTCGTTTTGCAACGGGCGATACGCGGGGATAGCGCCATGGTAAGTCATTCTGCCTTTCATCTGGACTCTCGGCTTCCATTCAGACACAAACCCAGACCTTTATTTCCTTTCTATTTTATCTCTGGGTGCTGGGAGTTTCCGGCCACGGACATGAAAAATGTATGGGCGGGTGGGCTATACCGTTCCGCTGTAAAAAGGTCGTATTTTGTGAAAACCTGTAAGGTTCCTATCGGAGATTGATCAGTTCATTTCTGCTGGTGTAACCGATGTACCTAAAGCCGATTACTTGTAAACGAACAAAACCGAAGATAAATTTGTTTTGGTGACGATTCGGACCAAATTGAATGAAAGCAGTCCTGGTGTACTGTTTATGTCAGGGAAGAATCTAGCGATTATCCGAACTGAGACGCAAGGTACTTATGTGAAACTGGGAGTCAGACACATATAATGAGGCAAAAAGGGAAAATTTCGGGAAGCGATTGGTTTCGACAGATGCTAGACAGCCACACTTAGAACCCTTGGAAGCAGAGTTCGTTATGCACAAAACAAGCAACCTCAAGTTAAAAATAAAATTGTGGTGACACCACCAGGCTACCTCCAGGCATCGGTAAGATCTTTATGTGATTCAGGCGATCTTCCATCTAAAAATATGTTTTCTGCTTGAGCGTCACAGTGGCGACCATTTTTATATCAGACCACACGATCAGCTATAAGGCTTTTTTGTCGCACAGGATGTTAATTAGGGCTTTCTCCTGAATAACCCGATGAAACGTACCATACTTGCAGGACAAGTGTCAAAGTATATATTTATTTTCTGAGACCTGCGAAGACGTGGCCAAATCTGTAGACTTCAATTTTCAGATTACTCCGCCCATGGAGCAACACCTCCACGAGCTGTGTATCCAGAGCCGTACGCGGGTGCAGGTACGTAGATCGGAAACGGAGCCGACGCCGACTTTGCCCGCACTGGAGCGGCGACCGGGTTGGCGTTGAAAACTGCGTCGGCACTGCGGCCAGCCGCCGTTCCCGGTTCATTGGTGTCGATGGTGGCGCGGAATCCGTTGGCGTCGGCGACGTAGTTGACCCGGCGGAAGATGCCGTACTCATCCCGGTAGCCGTACGAACCCAGTCTTGGTATTGCTGGCGTCACCCTGCTCCTTGTGGTACGTTTGCGTACCGAACTCGTCTGTGTTGTCGTAGCCAAAGCTGTACGGCTGTGGAGGCTGCGTGAGTTTATAGAAGAGGAGCGGGTAAATGGTTGAACAAAGAAACAACCTAGGCACGTGGCGTAAACTACTGTTTCAGGTGGAGGCCATATAAACAAATTAAGTTGGAGGTTTTGGGTTTAGCATATAGAAGTGTTCTTCCATTTCGTGTAGGAATTACCGCAATGCACCTAGGACGAGATCTGGTTCTCTTCACACCGGCTAAGGCCAGGGAAATCATTGTATACTATATCAGAGAGTATACAAAGAAGCAAGGAAGGTGAAGTTTCTCTTTTGGCAACCTTTCCTAGTGATTCTATCAGTACTGAGGGTGAGAACTTATAAACGTCAGCAAGAGTAGCCAAAATCCCTGTTGGAGCGCTCTTTAAAAAGGCTTTGTTCAATGAAGGAAATCTATAGCTATTCTCAAATGCTTCGAATAGCGCAAGCAGTCCCGCAATATATGTATTATGGCCAGGTATCATGGTTATTTACTTAGCACTGATATTCTATCTAAAGTTGTGTCCAAATATTGGCTTGCTTCAATTAAAGCTCATGCACTGTATACGGCATCCCCCACACGGTAACTATGGTCCGAAGCATTGGTTGCGACTTCCAGTGTTGACTCATAAGAGGGTGAAAAGAGGTCTGCACTGCACGGGGCTTGAAATATTGTTTCCTTAATTCATTACTGTTATGACAATCGCAATCGTTCTCCTGTTACGGCTTCATTTTCATTCATATATACCTTGCCTACAAGGAAGCCACCTAGTGGCTTCCGAGAACGCTACCTCTCCTCCCTGAAAATGACTCGTTAACCTAACTGGTTACCTACTTTCCCTTTCTATTCCCACTTCGAGAAACGTCGTACGGAATAAACTTGAACAATGAATCCCTAATGGCTTCTCGGATTCGCGTTTTGTTTGTCTGAAGTTTTGAATCGAGAGGTTCTGTGTCACCAGAAACAATCCCTGCCTTATCTATACTTCAAAAAATTACTGCTCAAAAAAACGAGACGTGCTCGAACTTTAATTTTTAACGCTTCTCCATTCATGAGATAAAGCTTAACCAAATTTGAGTCCCCTGGCATAAAAAGTAGGGCCGCTCTCACCTTGTATCTGGCTGGTTTACTATCGCTACTACTCCGTTCACGAAGCATTCCTGCACCCTTTCAGTGTAGTGCTTTCCATCAACTTACTGCTACAGGTGCCAAAACACAGTCATAGGATCAATGGTTAAACTGGGCCGCTTACGTAGACGGGATCAAGAGAAGCCACTCCTGGGGTGGCCGCCGCGGCGACCAGAGGTCCCTGGAATCCATCGTATAGGTTTCCCTCGGGCCCCTACGGGCCTTCGGCGAAAGCGCAGGAGAAGAGAGATGCGACTAGAATCTGAAATGCAGCGACAACGGAGCGATGAGATGCACCTAGCATTACCTCTAATCAATATCCAATCATAATGTAATGTAATCAGTTCACAGTAATCAAAAGTTAGAGACCCTTAAACATTTTTTCAACTTTTTTTCCAAATGCGTCATTACTTTCACAACCTAGTCCACAAACACATCCAGTTTTTTGAATAGGGGTTAGTCACACGACTTCTAAGCTCAAAACTACTTCTCTAGGCACGTAAGATAACTTGAAAGCTGTCTCGCAGGATTTTTCTCTCTTTTACAGTATTAGCGTTCTCCGAGTTCTGGAATTCTGTCATTAGAGCAATGGAGTGGCTTTTGGCGATTTTTTTTTCAGTTGCAGCCTTGCACACGCTCGATGGCCGCTTTAAAAAAAAATCGCCGCGAAATGAAACCACGAACAGAAGGCACGTCTTGCGCAGCTAGCACATCATGCAATGCCGCTCCTTGCTGGCGATAACAACAGCTCTGTGGAAGCTTCCAAACGCCAACGAGAGAGTGAAAGTGTTTATCGGAAGGGTTGCGGAGTCCCTTTAAACCTGCACTTGTAAATTCAGAAAGCTTACCTTTCCAATCATGGTTGCGTGAGGAATTTTCGCAATATAGTAATAGGGTTGAGCAATAGGGTTGAGCAAGCACAATAGGGTTCGCAATAGGGTTGAGCAAGCACACCTCTTTTGACTAAGGAGAAGAGGTGGCTAACAGAGTATGGTTGTGTCATTCCTCGCGTAAGCGCGTTTTATAGAGTAAACCACAGTTGTGCCACCAAGTGGTGACCCGGAAAGCTGACTTCAGTTTAATTTTCTAGCTAGGTGCATGCATTTTCGCGTCACAAAGCGACGTAGGCACGACACCATATTTCTTTTTTTGCCCACGGGGCTCTTGTCTACACGCTTTGCGGAGGGAAGGGGTTTATTTTACTTTCTCCCTGGGAGAAAACGCGGCGGGACTTCCCCACGGGAAATAACCCTTTGCAACGTAAGTTGTTGCTGTGTGATGAATGTGGCTTGGACTTATCCGCTACTTGGAAGTTTCATTCCGGCAAACTAAAAAAGAAAAAGAGAAAACAGGTGGGCCCCATTTTGTGGTGTTAATCTCAACCGGAGGAGAAGAAATACCTTTAGTGGTATCTTGCTGGTTCCTTTGATTACAAGTAGAGGTTAATACTTCTGTGTCTCAGCAGTTACCGCAATTATGGAGGTACTGAAGAAACGAAAGTAAACACTTTTGTAATTACAGTCGCTGTAGGGTTTCGATAAATCGAACCGCTTACAACACAATGCAGATCTAAGGGGTCCATCATTAGGCTCTCACTTTAAGATGGCTTCTGTATACGGGCGTTCCAATGAAACTTTACTCTATGCATTAGAGCGTATCGCGTTATGTGCATTACTCATATTGAAGTACTGGGTTTCAATATTGTGTTCCAATCTTTATCGTCCGAGCATGTGAGCGCTTAACTTGGTGCCCTAAGCTGCTTGCAAAACATAGAATTTTTTGTTAATTCCGTTCATTTTGTTTCCATTTTTTATTAAACGTAATACTAAATTCCAAACGATTTAAATCGTATGTATGTGTCACAAATTGCAGCGGCACCCACAATAAAGCTTCACAGTGATGCACCCCAACTGAAAACTACTAATAAATTTAATCTCTAGGAGTTTCATCTTCATTATTTTCGTTACATCTAACGGTTTTGTGTTCCCTCGCAGTACATACGGTGTGCATGCTCACACGACCGCAGCGACAGCCCATTAGTACACGGAATTTACGGACGGAACGCAACAGGCCGGTTCCACTAAATAAGAATCTAACGTAGAGCGAAATGCGCTCGGTTATGCATAGACACCGGAATTTATGCTAATGCGTATTTTTTTCCTTGCGCTCCTATCGCCATACTTCGATATATGACCACAAATTAGGGGTCAGGAAGGCCGTTTATTGTGTTTTTGAGTGCCCAGAAATGGCTGTTTTGGCGTTTGTGTCGAAATTCTTGCAAATGCCTATAAATGCGTATTTCCAAAATCGGGGCAATGCGCACAATGTTACCGTCAAGTTTCGCCCTGGGGTGCAGTCTGAGATTGTTGCGTATGTTACAGGGTATCACAACTCTTTTAGGCTGTGTGGAGTTCGTAAACGGGTCGTCTGGTTTACCAACACCTGTAAAACACCGCACGAAGTAGTGAAATGGAATGCTCAATCTTAGTGCCAAGAAGCACAATTTGACTTTTTTCCCAGTACGCGTCCTTCTAGCTACCGCCACGGCGAACTAAAATTACAGTAAGGCGCGCCCCCAGAAAAGCCAGAGAAATCTTGCACAAAATGTTCTCGTCCTGTAGCCCCTCCAGTACCCTTTTTTAGATGCGACGCTCAGAGCATCTCTGGTCGGCGGCTCTGTCCTTCCTGCGTGCGTCCGTTGTTGTCCGCAGCCACACTCCCCCTCTCCTCTCCGATAGCGAACACTCTCTCGCGAGGGGCATTGGATTGGATTCGATTGGATTGGCTTGGCTTGGCTTGACTTGGCTTGACTTGGCTTGACTTGGCTTGGATTAAAGTGGATTGTGTCGCGTCATAGCCGCGGCACTCTCTCTCTCCGTGGTCTCCTCTCCTTCGGGCGTGCTGCGCATATAACCGGTGTGCCTCTCTCGCGGCCTTTCGGTCGACGGTTGTTCTCCGCTTGCGCTTGAACCCCCCTCAGCGTCGCATCACACCAGGCTTCCCGCTAGGGGAGGTGGGCGTAATTTTTTCATTTTTTTTTCGATGCGATGCTCAGAGCATCTCTTGTCGGCGGCCCTGTCCTTCCTTCGTGCGTCCGTCTTGTCGGCGGCCTGTCCTTCCTTCGCGTCCGTTGTGTCCGCGTGCGTCCGTTGTTGTCCGCAGCCACTCTCCGCCTCTCCTCTCCGATAGCGAACGCTCCCTCGCGAGGGGCATTGGATTGGCTTGGCTTGGCTTGGCTTGGCTTGGCTTGGCTTGGCTTGGCTTGACTTGGCTTGACTTGGCTTGGATTGGATTGGATTAAAGTGGGTTGTGTTGGATTGTGTTGCGTCATAGCCGCGGCACTCTCTCCGCGGTCTCGTCTCCTTCGGGAGCGCTGCGCATATAACCGGTGTGCCGCTCTCCGGCGGCCTTTCGGTCGGCGGTCGCTCTCCGCTGGCGCTTGAACCCCCCTCAGCGTCGCATCACACCAGGGTTCCCGCGACGGGAGGTGGGCGTAATTTTTTGTTACTCCCTCATTGGCACCCATGTGCTCGCAGTGGGGTCAGCCACAAACGCCTTTGCCCCTTTTGTTTGAACCCCTTTTTTGTGTTGTCGTACGAAGTCCCCCAAGCTTTCGAAAAAACGGGAACAAAAACGCGCCGCGCTAGCAAGCATAGCTTCTCCTGAAGCAGCAAGCTGAGGGGGCACCCTTGTTCTTAATTTGCCCGAGGCTCCTGCCAAGAACGGTGGACTGGCAACCCGCGCACGCGCAGATCGCTGCTGAAAAAAAAGTGCGAATTCAATCAAAAATTCGCAGACGGTGGTAGTGTGTTTTTATTTCCACATTTTTCATGGTGATTCTAACATTATGTTTCGCGAGCACTAGAAACTTATTCCTGTAAACATGTGTATTCTTATCCTCGTTGTAGAAGCATAGTTAAATACAATTCAATATAAAATGCAACCGTACATCTCGAACACGCCTTTGTTTGCAGATCATTCGTATATTTAAGAGCCAACGGCGAAACACCACTGCGCAGTTACATTTTCTTACGCCTAAAAATTCACACTGTGGGGGTCTCTAAAATACACGGTTCGTTCAAAACCCTGTTCGGCTGAACGCCTTTTGAAAAAAGCTTTTAAATGTGTGGAAGTTTATATCTCGCCCGGTTTATATCTCGCAATTATAGCACTCATTGCAGCGTAAGAACATTAAAACAAGTACATTCTATTTCGCCATTGCACGTTCGTCGCTCTGTTGCACTGTTATGTTTGCTACATAAATATTTTCACAGCACAAGACGTTCTACGCTACCCCTAACAGCACCATTGCGCATGTCCAGACGCCTGCACAATCACTTTAGCTTCACTCGCATCTACGGCAATACGAAGGCATTCAACTTATCAGCGCTTCCTAAGGCCATATCATTGTGGAACGATCTTCCCGACTGCATCGCCTCTATCACCGATCCAGATTCATTTTGTTTGCCATAATGTGCGGCTATATTCTTGTGCTGTTTATTTGAGTGTATTGTATGTGCTGTATTGCCCCTCCTGCTTGGGCTCAAACTGGGCCTGCAGTATGTACAAAATAAATAAATAAATAAATTTCGCGAACATGTGTGTAACCATTTTTCATCGCACTAATATCGCTTCAACTTCACTGATGTTTGCAGCTGCAGTTGTACCACTTGCCTAGTTTCACACTTCTCTTTGGTTATCTTTAGTCTTTGCTGTACTCACCGTTGTCTTGTGATTTATGTTGGTAAAGACCTTCGTACGGCTGGCAGTATGCGTGTTTGGAAAATGCGTGTGTATGTTGTACACCTGGGCCTTATGATTTTTTTCTTTTTTTTACTGTGCTTACCTCTGATGTATCTAAGTTATTGATCTCACAGTTTTTGTCGCTCAGTCGCACTGCCGTTGCTGCTTACTTGAATTCTATACCTTGGCCTTCCGAATGTTTTTACTTTGTTTCTTTCTTGTACCCTGAATTTCTTGTAATCCAAGCTTACTGCATATCGGTAAACCTTCGCGTTATTACATTTGTTTGAGTGTCAGTGACTAGACATGCTTTGTCACGATGTTGTGTTACTTTCTGTTTATTCCATGTTATTCATGATTGCCCTATTACTCATTGAAGTTTGTACCCCCCTTACTCAATGCTCTCATTGAGCTTGTAAGGTATCATAAATAAATGAATAAAAAGTGCATTTGACACTGTTGGGACCTCTTGCTCGAAATATTTCGATAATACCATTGCTTATGAGAAAATCCACAGATTTGTACCTAGCAGTCGTTATGTAGGATCACGTTAATTTGTTGATAAATCATCGACAGTCTTGCGTTGTTTACTTATTTGTGTTTTTTCTGTCATAATTAATTTGCGTCATGCAAACACAAAGTGGCATTTTTTAATCAGCATTCCCAGCTCTCAAGCATTGTTTCTCGGCTGGTTTCACTACTTATGAGCAAGCAATAGCGGCTATTGAACATGAATGTTGGCAGGGCACGTATTAAATTTAGGCGATGGATTGTTCAGAAGGTTTATGGGACATGGATATTGTGAGGCAAATTCAAAAAGAATCTAAAGTAGTAGATGCCTCCAGCTGTGCCACTAGGTATAACAGGCTTAACCAAATATTAATATAAAAGAATTGGCCGAGAGGCAAAAGATGTTTTAAACCACTGAAGTGGAAGTAAATAAAAGGGGAAAAGCTACCAAGCGACACCATAGCCAGGAGAGCGGGCCCGGGGAGACTCCCCATATCTCCCCTGGGAAGGTAGCGGAAGGGGTTGGGATGAAGGAGAAGGGAAGTTGGAGTATAAGAATGGGTTATGGGAGTTTGGGTGGGAATGGGGACAGCGAGATTTTAGATGTAATCCTTCGATGTCTGATTCCTATAAAAGGCCTGATTGCTCAGGATGGGCATCAGACTGCCAATTTGAATTTGGCGGACCCCACAATAGGTTCCGAACTAGCTGAGCTCCGTACAGCGAAGTAGGGAGAACCCTCGCAGGAGTGGCAACACTATCCTCCAGACCCGTTTCGCTACTAAGCCGCTCGACGAGCACCCGCAGATCCCCCGAGTACTAGAGAAGACGTTCGGCAGACCTCAGGTACTAGTCCTCGCCTGTTCTCAGTTTCGGGAACCGGTAGTCTTGTCCGACAGAATGGTATACGCAACCTTTTAGACTGTCGATTACTATGTACACCTGGATACTATCTCCAAAGAAAGAGCCTTCGGGATTTAGCGAGGTAACTCAGTTTTTGACGATTGTCTTATGTTTTCTCGGTGCCAACTGCTACCCACCAGGTAAGACCTCCAGAAACCCGTACGGGCAGCAGTCATCAGGCATGCCTAAGAGGAAAGGAACCGGCGCCACTACTTCCAATACTAAGAACGAGAATTTTCGCCAAGGAGCGTACTAATCCCCTCTTTCGTCGGTTCCAGCTAGTGCGCGCCTACTAGACTGGTCGCTACTAAAGGCCAGAGAAATTGGCCACCATAAGCACCTACTGAAGGCCCTGAATCCTGTTGTCCAGGAACCTTCGTGTCGGCAGCGAGCAGTCGTGCCCGCGTGGGGTGACTGCGGCGTTCCCATAATATAGGAACTTTTTCACCACTGTTATGCCAAGTTCCCAGAGCCAACCTCGGTAGCCACCCAGGCTGTCCGGGCCTGCCTCCGCGTCCAGCATCGGCTCTGGGGCTGGAACTGGCCCATACAGTTCCAGGGAGTCGCTGCCACTCCCTTGGGGTTTTGCATCCCCGGGTGAGACCTGGCTCCCACCCACCGCTGCCGTTAGCAACCGACCAAAGCTAGGCAGCCGAAACCGCCTTTGCCCAGCCAGCTGGCAGGGGGGACCATGAGCAGGTAGCAGTCGGATTTTCCCCCCAGGTTTATGGGACAGTAGAACGGCCGTGTGCAACTGTTGGCCCCTTTGGGCCTTCTCCTAAAAAACGCAGCTGGTTTTCCTGTCATAGATAAAGGTCGCGCACGTCTTCGTTTGAAATTATTTGCATATGTAAACATTTATGGTGCCGATACTTATGACGTTGGCGGCCTAAATTGTAGTTTTATTGGCCTAATAATGGAGGCTACAACTCGCTTACAATTCCTAAAAATCCGGCCTCTAGTTAGCACCAAATAATCAATTAGGTTTGTAGTATCTGCATGCGCACGGGTCTATTACTAAATTATGTAGCGTGTTCAGAGTTATGCGGAGTAATATTTCGAATATTTCTGTTTTACACCGAAATATCTGTGTAGTGCGTGAAGGGCATTCATTCGGGGCTACACAAATTCAATTCCAAAATGTAAGCATGTTCCGTTTCCAGGAGATTGTTTCATGTCACAGTGGCGGGCTTTTACAAGAAAATAGAAGATGCCATGATAAATTGCCATCTAGCAATATTTGTTTTATTCGAGGCTATTATTGGCTTGATTAGATTGCGAACCGAGGTTCCGGGCCGAACAGCTAACTGGTGCTAAGGCTCTAGATGGGTAAAATAATTTTGGGGGGAGTCGTGTTGGTTATATGCGCAACAGACAAGTGACATTAACGGAGCTTTTTGTTCGACCTTTCGTGTGGCTATCTTCCTGGGTTCTTTTTCATAATGTGCAGCAGGATCTTCATGATGCAGCCGGAGCTATGGCAGCCGCGCGAGAACAATCTGTGATGAAACAGAGCAAGACTACACGAGCACGGCTTAAGAACAGGCTAGCCTCATGGCATCACTGCTGCAGAGCTGGAGAGAAAGCGATTCAAACCATACAACAAGCGTTCTCACCCATCATTTCAAACTTTGGTCGTTTCACCCGCCGGAACTCGGTCCACCTAGGCTATCAGATGCACCGCAGTGGAGGGCTCCATGTCTATCTACGCCACCTGGAGATCTATAACCTGCACTGAAATCGCAAAGCAGGGGCGTTTTTGTTTTTCGCCTCTATCGCGAAATTACGTATCTCCTCTGGTACTTTGCGAGTAATTTCTTTATTTCACTTTGAAACAATGAAGAGTAGGGTTTCAAGCAATGCGATCAACGAAAGTTTTCAGCAAAGTGGCTTACGAAAAATCCCGGGCCATCTCCACTACCATGAAACCTGGGGAGGGGCGAAGCATGCAGGGTATAACTGTATTCAGAGATTGCAACTCTCTTTCTTGCCACTCTGCACACACTGATTGGGCGCCCGCGAAGCGCCGGTGGGTGGAGCAATCGTGAGTTTGCTGAGGCGGTTGCGCCTTTTCTGCCGTTGAACCGGACTGGGCATAAGCGTAACTTACCTTCGTGTCACACGCCGCAGCACTCTTACAAATGTGCATTACAGGAGAAAACCCGGCTCTTGAATCCAATTTCGAGACGCAATTCCAGATGGAGCGTATGAATTGTTTCTTGTCTTTTCCGTGGTCTTGGCACTTGTGCTCGGCTAGTGTCACTAGATCCTGCCTAGCGTTCACAGATAATCCTCAAGCATAATCATTTTCAGGTATACACGTGGTGGTGGGGTCCCATGTTCACAAGCACCATTTGGACTATCATGCCGTTTTCATGCTGAACGCTCGGCGTAAGCTTAGGCCTTGGCGCCTTGGCATTTTAGCCCACGGAGATGAAACAGGGGGCTAGAGGTATACAGCTTTGCTTTAATTGAAGCGCGAAGCGTTCTAGCGCGAGGCGTTTGAAAACGAGTGTCTCGGTGTGTTCTTTCAGTACGCATTACGTTCTAGCGCGAGGAGTTGGGAAATAAGTGTCAGAGTGTTTTAGTACCTTGACTACAAGTCTCGACGACAGGAGATACACACACCCCGAGCCGCTAAGGTGTTTTGTCCCTAAGAAAGATATCCATGTGATCGACCCCTTAACGCCTCGCTGTAAAAGGGTAAGTGGAGGGAGTTCCCAGGAAGTGGAATTTGGAGGCAGGTTTATGTAGTTATTACCTCACCTGTCCAGGACATCCCTTTGAAATTCGTCAAAGGTAACCCAAAGGTCGATTTTCTTGCAAAATGCGCTTTCCGCCGATGCGAGAAGCCCTTTCTTTTGGATTCCTCTCATCGGTCGGGCCCTTCATAACGCCTGTGGTACACACTCTCCCGCCAGGCTGGCTACCGAAAGATTCAAAATCACTACGCCGGTGCTGCCTCGTGGATTTGTGCTACCATTTGTAATTTTGTGTTTTCGTGGGACTACATCTTTGATTATAAAGAACCAACGTGCTGCTTCAAATCACTTACAGCTATAAATTGATTTCCATTAGCGAGGACTGGGATGCAGCAAAGGTCAGTGGCATGCGCTGACGGATTTCGTTACATGTCTAAACTGCGAGAACAGCATATACCTTTTGTATTGCTTACAGTATCGTAAAGCAGTGTCCCAACTTTAGGCAAATGTGTAGAAAACAGTTTATACTCTCTACTAAGCTGTGTTTTATACCTGATTGTATGAGCGAGGAGCTGTTACGCGCGCCAAGAAAGTGGGTTTTATAAGCTACAGACGTGAAACTCGTACATAGCTTTTTAACGAAACATGCATATTGAAAGAAAGAAAGCCTGCTGCCCAGAGAGAGAGAGAGAGATGATGTTATTGGGTGCCCGAGATGGGTTCTGTTGGGTAGACGACTTCGACGGTCTCCCTTCCTCAGCCATCAGCCAGGACTCCTTGGATCGTCGCGGCGGCTTCGCCCATCCGGACTTTTGTGAGTAGTGCCTCCGGTGTGGAGCTGAGCAGAACAGTCGCCCACTGTTCTGCCGTCTATATCTTGTATCTTTTAGGTGTATTTACATCGGATTTGCTATTAAAGGCGGTCGTATTTTTTTAGAGCTCATGGCAGGAACATATGTCGTGGAGGTCGGCTCTGCTCCTGCACTAAGTGAAGAGGTTTGAGTAAAGGTCTCGATGGAAGCGGTTGAGGGTAAAAGGGCTCGGAAAAATGTGTCGGCAACCTTCGCCCCGTGACTGCTTTTTTTATGGACAGGGTGGGGTGGGCCGGTGGATATTTGCATCTGGCTAACCTTTAGTGGTTTAGTATATCCCTCTATGTGACTAGCCTGTCTTTGTGCGATCTAATACTGTGTGCTTTTTCTTGGCTTCGCTCTTCAGGGGAATGAACTGGCCCACGCAACCGCTCGAGCTCTGGTCAACCGAGTTGTGTTGCCTACGACGCCACCACAACCACCATCATCCGAACACCAGACTTCACAGGAAAGGCTGCTGCCCAATTTTATTTTTTGTTCCCTTTTATATTCAGCGCAACTTATTTTCGGAAATAGCGCAGCAGTGCTATCCAGCGCCACTAGTCGGTTCCCGGACATCTACCGGTTTTAATTACATTATAATTTATTGGATGTTGGTACACAATTTTCTCAGCACCAGCGGCTTTAGTCGGGTGTGCTGTGAGTGCAGGTCTTTCGCAGTGTGCTTTCCCAGTACAGGCCTTTCGTCATGACAGACAACGGGGACCGCACATTTGTTTAATGAATTACTTAGTTTAGTTAAGGCGGCCGTCTTACGCGTTTGTAATAACGTTTTGCTAGAATAGATTACCATGGTTAGGATTTAGCATCTACCGCCAGTCGGATAAATGAAATATGGCCGCTTTTCGGTCGCCCGTTTTTCCCCCCGCGCCAACTTATGAACAAGGTTGCTTGACAAATTTTTCTAAATTTAAATCGTTGAACCTCAGGGGGCAACTTTTGCTGGCCAGGATATGCAAGCGCATCGCATAACATTGCTCGTAATTCAATGCACGGGTCCTGGGGCAAATGTACGACGCGTAGGAAGATCAAAACCGAGTGCTCCGATGCTTGAGTAGCAGTTCCCTGGTTTGGTGTTTTAGACCGGTATTACCACTCTGCAGCCAAATATGATCATTTTGTGGCACGCGTTTACTCCCGATGTAGAGAATAATATGTGTTTCGTTTGGTTCATTTGCTTGCCACAACCTGTTAACCAGACGCGAAATTCTTCCACGAAGTGAATGTGTTCTACTTTTCGAAAAAATGTAATTGTTGGAACTAGTTTAACGCTTGCAAGCAATAGCAAACGAATGACGCTATCGTTGGTTTTTAAGAAATTTGTATTTTGTCAAAATTAGTGGCTTTACTGTATTTTTTCCCGTATTTGCGGGAGCAT
Source organism: Haemaphysalis longicornis (assembly GCA_013339765.2). Classification (NCBI taxonomy): domain Eukaryota; kingdom Metazoa; phylum Arthropoda; class Arachnida; order Ixodida; family Ixodidae; genus Haemaphysalis; species Haemaphysalis longicornis. The sequence goes on along the minus strand of JABSTR010002884.1, from coordinate 6,928 downwards.
CACAGAAACTGCCTGGGACCAAGTGCATCAGTACTTAAAACTATTCCCATGTCCCCCAGCAGGTGCACAGCAAAACGTGATGGGCGTTGGTGTTAAAAAGGCTCAGAAGAACGTTCCTTTAAGCGTCAACGAGTGCAGGATGATTCCTACCACTGACTATCCCTACCTTGGCTTACCGTGCCTACACTCCTGACATGCTGGCATAGGAAGATGTCACCGAGGGCCACCTTAGAGTACCAGAAGCCATTCAATGCCTTCCTGAATACTTGTCGATAATAAAAATTGTATTGTAATAAAAACCCTAGGAACAACGTTTTAGCACCCTGAAAAAACCATTCAATATTTCTCAGTGTCGATTCATAAAGGATGTAATCGAACATTTATTACAGGTCTATATATATTTTTAAACTGAGGTAAAATGGTAGAGCAGTTGTTTGGAAACAATGACAAGGAGAGTCTTTTCCACAGTAGTTCAGCCTGTGACTCATAAGGTAGGTGGGAGCTTGCGATCACGTCACAACGGGCATGCCAATATTGCTACGAATAAATAGGCAATACGGTGAACAGACATGAGTGATGAATAAAAGTGATTGTTTAGGTTCACTTGGTGGGAGGGCTGTGTATCACTGGATTCCAGTCTTCGTGTTGTCGTTTCCTTTTCTGTGTTCCGTCTGTTCTTATTGTTGCACCACCATCAATTTTTACCAAGTAGCGCAATTCTCGGTACTTTTGATATAGTGAACTAGAATACCAAGTATTCTAGTTCGCTATTTTTTTAGCTCTGTAGCAAGTATGGCGGCCAGGACCTTGGAATTGCGATATTTCCTAATGTCTTGCTGTTTTGGACAATCTCATTGGAGGCAATCAAATGATCCTCATAAGAGCTTTAAGAATGGTCTAATAACATTATCAGGTTAGGTTCAGGGTCCCTACACCCTATTCTGAGTTGTCGCCGTCAATGTGTGGTTGTTGCAGGCACCTCCACCACTGTCTGCGTTACTTTGTCCCGTCTGTTTGCGCTGTTGCACGAACATGAACGTGTGTTACCGGCCAAATTTTTGATATTTTGACGTGTGTTGCAATAATGGCGGCGCAAACCTCGGACGCGTAATATTTCGTAATTTTTTTTTGTTCGAGACAATCACTTCGCAGGCGATATTATGATTCTGAGAAAAGCTTTGAGCGTCATCTAATAGCAACACGAGGTTAACATTTAGGATCCGTGCACCCCGGTCCTCAGTTGTTGCGGTTAATGTAGGGTGTATGTATCTTCCAACGTCAACACAGATTAAGGTTGTCCCTTTTTCATAGCTATCCACCTCACCTATTCCCTAACGTCGCCTGTAAAGATGCACTCAGCAATACGCCGTAACACATTGGGGTAACTTCCATTGCGTTGATACCTAAAATATTAACTCAGATACACACCAATACTCGGTGACGTATTTAAGAAACTTTTATTGTTTTGATCACTAGAAATAATTACAGGCAAAACCACCATATCATAGACGTTAAATGAACGAATGGAAAAACAACCAAAATGCATTTTAAACGCAATTTAAGTCCCAGCCGTCGTTCATTGGGGCTCTACTACTAACGCTAGGCTTCTCGTATGCTTATGACGTTTTGATTTCACCACGTCTATACGCCTTCACAAAGTGGTAAATAACGGGCGATATACACTGAAAGACATGATTGCCGATTGTGGGTTTAACGCGCCGACCGCAACGCAGGCGATGAGGCGCGACGTAGTGGAGGGCTTCGGAATAATTTAGACCACCTGGGGATCTTTAACGTGCGCCAAAATCTCGTACACATTGGCGATTTCGCTTTAGCATCAGAATGAAGACATAAAAATGTCGGAGATAATTGTAGGTCTCAATGCACAGGTCTCAAAAGACTCGCTTGATTCCGGTTATTTCGTAGCGTGAGCTACACTGGCCGAGGTTGAGCAGTTTCGCGTGGCTCCTGGAGAGCCGTGCTGCGCATGAGCGAGGAGCAGTGACGTCACACGACGCACAGAACGTTGCTCGCTGCCGGCGTCTCTCACACACCCCAGGCGCCCAGCGTCTTCGCCGGCTCCGTTCCGCACGTGGAGGCCCGGTCCACTTGATGATCATGCGAGGGGTGGCCGGGTGTGGAACCGATGGTTCGTGCGTCGGAGCAACCCGGCATGCGCCTGTGAACCCAGCTTAGCTCTGAGGCATTGGTGACGCTGCGCCAGAGCCACTTGACAAATATAACATGTGTCACATAATGCGTATACCGTGTGTGTGTGATTGAAGCAGCAGTAAGCATGATAATCAAGCTAATTCAACCAGGAAAGCTAGGACTAGCCAGCTGAATCTTAGCTCACGCTACAAATATCCTGGCATAGCCGAGCTAAGAGCACTGCAAATATTTTTCACCCTTTTCAATTTATTCTACGTCATACCTCCCTTAAAGGGACCCTACAACAGTTCCACTTTTTTTAAATCCTAAATGCTTGCAGAGCGAAGTCACCCAACTCACACCAATACATAGATTAGAAGGTCGCAGAGCACCTCAGCCGAAAATTAGTGCTCTATTCCCATCCAGTTAACTTGCAACCTCGCTAAAAAGATTTCTCTCTGCCCAGTCTTGACGTTCTTCGACGGCTCGAATTACGTCAATAAGGCCATGTTGCGGCTGTTCGGTGGTTTTTTCTTCAGTTGCAGCATGAACGTTTTTCGATAGCAACTATAACAAGGCCACAAAACCAAGGCAGAAATGGAAGGCGTATCTGGTGCGACGAGCAAATGACGAGTGCCTCTCCGCGGTGGCGATAACTATAACTCCCTCCCGCAGGGTTCGAGACGCGAAGAAAGAGTGAAAGCCCTAATCGAAAGTGTTGCAGGGTCCCTTTATTCCCTCCAACTCCGCCATAATTTTTCGCTGATAGTTATTACTATCAGTCGCTAATGATCAATATTCCATCCTTATTCATTGTACTCAGCGCTACTTGTATTAATAGACTTGAATTCAACCTCGCTAATCGGCAGTATCTGTAAATAATTAAATATAATGAACTTGTGTTGTCCAGAACAATAACTCGGCAGGATGAAGAGTTTACGTGATAACACACTCGAACCGTGCTCTGAAAGCGTGGTTTCACATTCCCCCGACCCCAAATTTGCTTCACAGGAAGTTGTCCATCTCGGTTTCACACGTCGTCTCCATCTGAACAAACCCGTAAACAAAATTTTTCTGTTCCTCAGACCTAGTGTGACCCTACGCTGTGGCTCATTGGCTAAGGCACTGCGCTGCTGAGCACGAGGTCACGTTCGATTCCCGGCCGCGGCGGCCGCTTTTCTGATGACGCGAAAGCAAAAACGCACGAGTGTACGAGATTTCGGAGCACGTAAAGATCCCCAGGTGGTCAAAATTAACCGGAGCCCTCCACTACGGCACGCCTCATCGCCTGCGTTGGGTTGGTGCGTTAAACCCCACATCATCATCATCATCATCAACCTAGTGTGTCGTTTTTGCTGCTTGAAAGGTTTTGTAGGTGACGTTTTGGCAGCCGTATTTCCCGCCAACACTGGAGCACTTTAAAAGTCTTCCGGTGCGACGTTTTGGTCGGTATCTTTCCATCAAAGCAGACTAAACACGGCCCATCGCCAGTCGCACTTTATGCATGTACGGGGTGAAGGGTAAAAGGGAGGGAGGCATGCCCTGTGTGTGTGTGTGGGAGGGGGGGTGGGTGGATAGTGAAGACGACAGTGTTTTGGGGCTACCTCTGACTGTATATCTTATCTGTGTTTGCGCATCTATTCAGCCCTCCTGATAGACTGAATACCTGATCGACAGCTTTATATAGACAAAATTTTCCAAAACCACTGCATCTGGAAACACAATTCATACTTGTCACAATTAGGAAAACAAAAACATTATAATTATTTGAGGAAGGACATCACTACATAAATAGTATTCCTGTGTTCTTTTAATTAAATATAAGTAGGTGCTTGATTTTTGCGACAGCCAATAAAAACCGCAGGAACCACTATTTTTATCCCCCCCCCCCTCCCAAAGCAAACAAAATGTGCTCGCGCGATCCCAGACCTTGTGGCACTGTTCCAACAATGGCCGTGACTAAGTTCAACAGTAACAAAGGCTCCAGTAGATGGCGCCAATAGCAGAACGCAGTATTAAAGCAAAGGTTTAAACTTTCGTCCAATGGTTTCGTTGCGGATGCGCAATTTCACCTTTTTGACAGCAGACACACCCCCTGCGACAGAGCCTCTGAAGCGCATCGCATGATTCCGCCGGGCCCGCTTTCGTCGCGCTGCGCCGCCCGTTTTCAGTGTTCTGCTTAGATAGAGGCGGCGGCCGCCGCGGTTGCGGGCGCTTAGCTGGTCGGCGGCCGACCAACTCCGCTACCTCCGCGCCTGCGCCACTGGTCGTTTCGGGCTACGGTGAATCATCTTGCGCCAGGCGAAGTGGAACACGCCGTTCGCCGCGAATGAGAGCGAGGCGGCCCTCCTTCTGTGAGCGTTGCACGGAACCGAACGGCTTTCAGACGTGGTCGGCAATACAGTTAAATCAAAGGTTTAACCAAGCGAAACCAAGAATAAACCAGACTAACACAAGCTTTTGCTTTGCATATCGAAGGTTAGCTGAGCTAAGCCGCAGCCATTTCTGTTTATTGAACTGACTTTAGTGAACAGCCTCAGTGTTTATTGTGGGAGGATGAAAAATGCAAGAGCATGATAGGTTTGCGAGAGAAAGAAGAGAGGAACTTGCTTGGCAGGGGCGGCCGAAGTCTATCGTATTTCAACGACATTTGCAGAGAAGTGAGCAGACACGAGGCCAATTTTTAAAGCAACAGTTATCTAAGTGCGTACGATGGCGTTCTCTCAAAAACTAATTCATTTCCCAATACAGAGCTTCGTTGATCGAAAACTCTGATAAGAACTTTGAATACACGGTGCGTGCGTGAAACCGGGCTCTCGTTGTGTACAACCGATTACTTGAAAATTGCGAAGGGTCGGTTCTAGAAAACACAGTACACATTGGTAGGAGTACAATAGGATAACTTAATCTCGCAAACCACGTATCGGTATACATTTAGATTGTTAGTTGAAGCGGTTACTTTGTTCGGGAAATTCATCGCATGGGTTTCTCCTTTGTTTGCGATTTAGATGTGGAAGTTCGATGACCGATTGGACGCACTTTCAGCGAAGATTAGACGAAATTTTAGCAATCGCTCGTCTCTCAAGTTTTTGGGAAAGGGTGGAAATTTATTTTCAACAGGGACGTCTCACGGCCCGATGCCAACTCACTGCTCTCATCCTTGGCCTAGGGTTTGGGTTGGTGTGTTACACCGACGTGAGATGCCTAGTATGCGGAGAGGGGGGCGGGGGAACGGGCAGCCACATGTTTGACCGCTAGAAAAAAAAACATAATACTTCCAAAATTCCTTAAGCTAACTAGAGAGAAAATATACACAATCGCGAATTACAAGCAAACGTGTGTTGCTTCGTGCACTCCTTGGACTGCTGCCCAGCGGCTTTTGTGACCCTCCCTCACAGAGCGGAAGGGAGCTCAATTTTTAACTTCGAAGCTTTTCTCGGTCGAGGCATTCATCCGATGAAATGTGGCAACGTGTTCGCAGCGATGTGTAAAGGGCATAGACTAGCGAGAAGGAGAGCAAGCGCCAAGCCCACATGCATCGAGTTGAAATAATTGTTTGAACGAGATGCTTATATAGGCAAAGCTTCTCTAAACAACTCAATCTCATTCCAGTGTTTTCACTTGCCACCATAGTTGAGCAAAAACAAATCATTAAGCATATTTGAGGCAACAAATCAACACAGAAGGAGTACTTGCATTTTTCTTTAATCATCAAAACTTCATGTATGCTTGATTTTTTTCAAAAAGCAAAAAAAAACAAAAAAACAAAATACGCCGTGAAAAAACGAACACCGGTTGCGGCGAGTGCTCGTTTCAATTTTTAAAGTTCAAAAGTAGGTTCCAGTGCATGGCGCGAGCAGCGGAACACGATATAAATGAATTGGCGCGATAGGGAATATATCTGCTGGCGTTGAAAAGCTCTATAAAGATTAGACTTGCGACAGGGAAAGTAATGCAGCTTCGCTGTTCACATAAGCGTTCGCGACGTTAAGTCATTGAAGATAGGCCTAATTGTTTTTCCTCTCTTTTCTTCGGTCGCCATTTTTGTACCACGCTTGTCAACGCCGACGAAGAGGGCAACTTTTCAGAGAGACATAATATGCTCTCACCGTTAAAAATAATTTACACTCGTCCGCTCCCACAACTGATGTTCCAAAGGTCGAAAACGTCGATTTTAACTCAGAAGGGAATGTTTCTTTTCTTCAACGTTGAGTTTTATCGGAAAAGCGTTTCAGTTTTTGGCGCGCTCACTGGAAATATGTTTTCCTGGCCAGAGAATGGGAAACACAGGTCTAAAGGATATTTCATAGCGGTTATCATGTAAAGTGGCGAGCGGAAAATCTACGTACCACTAGAATCGCAATTTCGGTGAATTTCATCCAGATGCATAGAAGCCCAGCCACTAATGCGTGTTTTTATACACAATTTAGAAAATAGGCAGGAACACGCATGTCGCACCTTGTGCATGATGCCGTGCTACATCGTCGAGGGCACATACTTGAAAACAAAGGTCACTATCAAGTTGAAGCTTCTGCTTAAACGAAAAAGTACAGGACGAAAGAAGAAAACACGGACACACATGTGGGCAGCATTGTGTCCGTGCTTCTTTCCTTCGTCCTGTGCTTTTTCGTTCAAGATGAAGTTTGAAGTCGATATGAACGCAAATCGCCAAACCCAACCAATTCCACTATCAAGCTTCTGGAAAATGACATATTCTTCGCCTATAGCGCCACCTTGCTTTCCTGTCAGAACATGGCCTTAGTTGTTAGCTTTGTGG
>JABSTR010002883.1:0-51728 GCA_013339765.2 Haemaphysalis longicornis | reverse complement strand
TCTATTTTTCCTCCCTTTTGAAATTGTCTTTGCTATTCTTGGACCTGTACATCTCTACGCTCACTTCTTGTGACCTTATTTGGAGGTTGAGAAAGACGCTATGAGGCGACCTAGTTATCGTTTTTGTGCAGATCTATACAGCTCGTGGTGATGCCATGAAAGAGGGATAGCGGGCTACTAAAAAGAGGCAAGGTAGTCATAGAATTATTGCGATGTAAATGGCATGAAAGAGGACAGAGGGGGATTACGGAAGGAGAGAAGAAGGATGTGCATCGGCACGCGCCGGTCCGATCCTTAAGCATGATGGAGCGACGCCACGTCACAGATGCGGACGCCCTCTCCCTTTGAACTCCGTTCGGCTATTCTTCATTTCCCTAGATGATGGGAAACAGGAGAAAAAAGGATGGGTGAGATGAAGGAGAATATCCGGCAAACGACGAAACCTGCTGAATTACGTCGTCAAACAGTTCCTTCCTAATGATTCATACAACGGAGAAAGATATAATTTTACCCCGTGCTTCATACATTGCAAAGGACGAAGCTTAATACATGGCGATCGAGGTATTCCCTATTGATCTCAAGATGGTGGAGAAGGGAGACGAGGAGGAGTTTCGGCTCAGCTGTGGAGGCCACCGCACTGACTCAAGTCGTCTCGGGAAGCCTTATTCCTCTACGGCGTGCATGCGGGTAATGCGAGGCTTATCGCATCAAGTCGTGCATACGCATTCTGCAAGCCGACATTCCTGATGGCGGTGTCCAGGTGGTGGTTCCTGGTTCAGACGGGTGCACGCACACGGGGAGACATGCGGGGACTTGGGAATTAGAGGAAGAGGTATTCCACGAGCTCCTGCCTCCTGTAAATTTATCTTATGGCTTATGGGTGAATTTTGAAAGTCGAGAGCGAGTTCAGCTCTTGTGGCATTCGCACCAAATGTGGCGCTAGGCCGTTTTCGGGGAATACGCTTCGTTATGCAGTGAGCGAGCACTATCATTTAAAGGTCGCGCCAAGCCACTGTAGAGTCGTCTTCACTGCTACACACATTTATTGTTGGGAAAAAAAGTTTGCAGGCGCCACATTAGCATTGTCATAGCAAGGTAGGAAGGAACGAAAGCATTCTATTAATTACCTCCATCGCTCGATGAAACTCCATAATACGCTATACACCGAGCAGTTTTAGACGCTTATTTATAGCTATACGCAGGAAGACATTTCTGTAGCGTGAGCTACACTGGCCGAGGTTGAGCAGTTTCGCGTGGCTCCTGGAGAGTCATGCTGCGCGTGCGCGAGGAGAAGTGACGTCGCACGGCGCACAGAACGTTGCTCGCTGCCCGGCGTCTCTTACACACCCCACGCACCCAAGCGTCTTCGTCGACCTGCGTTCCGCCCGTGGCGGCCCGGTCCACTTGACGATCATGCGAGGGGTGGCCAGGTGTGGAACCGATGGCTCGTGCGGCGCAGCAACACCGGCGTGCGCCTGTGGAACCAGCTTAGCTCTGGGGCGACTGGTGACGCTGCGGCGGAGCCGCTTGATAAATATACATATGTCACATAATGCCTATACCGTGTGTGCGTGGCATTGAATCAGCAGTAAGCGTGGTAATCAAAGTAATCATAGACAACCAGGAAAGCTAAGAATAACCAGCTGAACCTTAGCTCACGCTACGCATATCCTGGCACAGCCGAGCTAAGCCACTGCTGATTTTTTAGGAGCAATAGAAGGAATCTGACTGCAAATTTATGGTGACTCAAGACTCTTCAATTGAATGCCGCCATAAGACCTTACGTATCCCTACATCAGGGATAGGCAGAGATACATCAAAAAGTATTTCAAAATACAAACCGCGATACCCATGTTACACTCCTAAGATACAGATACAAGAGTACAATACATTTTGACGTATTGGTATTTTTGAGAGACCATTTTTTCAGATACAGAAACAAATCCTATCGTTCGGCTTTTATTAATGTACGCGCAACCAGTCACTCCGTCGACCTTTCATCGGCGCTTATATCTTACCGCGACGAAGCAATCTGCGACAGATGTGATAAACCTGTTTGCAATGCATGAAAGAAAGCTGCAAAAAAGTGTATTGCCCCGCGGCCGTTCTTTTGTTTGGACACCATTCAAAAGAACGACACGCGCTCGCTGCCTTGTAGTGCGCACGGCGATATAACATAGTAACTTGTAACTTACGTCGACCAGGCGTGTTCTCTTTGTGAAGGGGAGAACAGGTATTTGTGTGAGGCTGACCTCTGTTACGAAGTTCTGCAAACGTGTACAAACGGCTTTTGCCTCGATTGTTTGAAAGCGGGGAGCGTTCTTTCAAATTAACGACCCATAGAGACAAATTCAAGGTAAGTTTTGGTGAGATGTATATACTGCGTCAAATGAAAACCGTCAGCCCACGGGAACAGCTACAGAGAGGTTCTTTGAGGCACGTGTAGGTTTGTAATGAAGCTCGATTCTGCGCTGCTTGAACAACTCAACCCCGGCGACAGAGACGTACACAACCCAAAGTGCAGCTTTCAGAGCCAAAAAGATCGCGCGACAACCGACCGCTCAGCACGTGAGTGCGAAAACACTTGGTTCAATTGGGAGCTCACGTTCCCATGCATATGGCCAGAGCTGTGGCGAGGCAGCCCGACGGAGGCACGGCGTTAATTAGGCGGAACCCGACGGGGCCGTGTAGCCATTAGCGGAATCACACCCCGGGACTCGAAGCGAGCAGTGCGGTGCAGCACACCTTGTTCTTTCACCACGCTGTTCTCCAGCACTGATGATGGCCTCGGGACTTCGCCAGCTGGAGAACTGAGTTAGGGTTAAACCCTCACATTCAAGGGAAGCCTTACGGCTGTGCACATATACTGTGATGATGCGACGACATTTTCTGGATAAGTTGAAGTATTTGGAAAAAAAGGTGGGTTAACGCGGTCAGAGTTAGACGGCGCATGACTTGCTGACAAGTGCGCGAGGGAGGAGTAAGCTGCAAGGCCTCCTTTGCTCTATATGATGCCCTGCAACTACCGGAGTTAGCCCGAGGGGTTGCACGCACTCACGCTATGCACTGGCGTCCACCTCGAGTTCACTGGGAGCCGTCCACTCCCGAAGTGTTAATGCTTCTGGTGCCTGTCGCCTTTGAATGTTGCATGAAGAGGAGGGGGAAGTCTCCGCGGTTGCCGGGCGGAGATGCGGTTAGAGCGAAGACAAATGGCCCGGCACCCGGCTTTCCTCACTTCGGAGCCGGCATCACGGAAGGGCACTGCAGGAAAACACCGTCGGACTAAGAAGACCAGAAGCTGCCGACCTTTGTTCAACTTACCTGCTTCTCTCCAAGCTGTTTCAGTACTTCGTCTTTTCCTTCGGCGGAACTTTTAGTGCGGAAAGCAATAATGTGCCATTCATCAAAGATCAGCCGTCAGCGTGTTCTGCTGGGCCTCCATTCCAACTGATTTCATCTCTCTCTCTCTCTCACCCACCAGAACGCATGTACTTTGCGTGTGTGTGCGCGCGTACCATTTCCGGCGCACAAGTTGTAGGTCCTCCCCCGTTATTTATTTATGACAATTAACCAAGCCCTATGGTCTATGAGGCGTGCTGGCCGTGTGGCCGAAGCAGACCCAGATATACACACACGGAGAGTATGGAGATACCTGCTTTCCGCCGGCCTCGCACAGCTGACAAAGATGTGGTGTTTCATCCCAGGGAAATTTATGGTTCGTTAAGCCTCATTTCAACTTCAAAAATTTAAACCAAACGCAACAGCCGTCCAACGAAAAGAATCTCTCAAGCCTCGGCCAAGCATCGACCGTGGCATAGCCAGCCTCTTCGTATTTATCGGAAGGTGGAAAAAGCTTCTAACTTATTCCACTCGCCTTCTTTATTGTTTGGTTGGCCTTAATTTCAGACGCAGGGGATCATTAACCGCTAAAAATCTAGCGCACACAGGACGTCAGAGATCCGGAATGCATGTATGGGTAAGGCGGCGACTCTAGTACGTCTTCACTGTAATTGTATTTTTTGTCTTCTGGTTCGTTTTTTGTCCAATCCTGAACATGAAACACAAGCAGTATTAGAGTATGACCCGGAAGGCAAATTTTGGCGAGTGATTAAGACAAACGAGTTGTGATTTCAGGAAAGCTGTCTGTCGGTGACTTCGAGTTCAAGGGCTGCCTACGTTGGTTGTAAATGTTATCAAATTAATCCACCAGATTAATGTCTATAATACGTAGATGCATGTCGTGAATTTATTTGCCGCATTAGCGCGCATTTGTCCCCGAGGAGACAGTTTTCCAAAGTGTATTTCCCTCTCATCATCTCCTTCCCCACCAATTTTCTACCGATGGCTGTGACGACTACACACAGGCAACATAAAGGTCTCAGTTTATCGGGCTCACTTGAGTGCTGCACCATACAATATGTGCTTAAACGACAAAATGTGGATATGAACCATGGAATGCAAAAAAATGGGCATCTTGAAGAAGGCTGAGATAAAATGAAAACACATTAACAACCGTAGCGTCGTCATTATGCAATTGGTGCGGCGGCCACAGTAAGTTTTCCTCTGCCGCCAATTGCAGATAAATTAGGCCTTAAGACTTAATCTATTCGGTCAAAAATTAGGTAGCAGACGTAATATGTTCCATGCAGCCGCAGGCAAGCTCTCGAAAAGTTACATTCAGTGTCCCTTTAAATTGAAAGGTACCCCCAAGCCTCGACGAGCGTGGAAACTTATACCTTCACTGTTGCCCCGCCTCCACGCAAATTCAGATGGCTTACATTTTGTGATGCTTTATGAATTAGGACGAATTACAACTGCGATGGGTTACATCCAGCTTCATTTCAAACTTTTTACGACGACGAAGATACGGTGCTTGTCCTTTCGGCTACTGATTTCAAGCGTCGATGGACCACGCTGTAAATGGCCACCCTCTCTGCTAGCCCATGGCGCACCATGTGCTACCATATGACATCTCAGGGACAAAACACGTCATTAAATTGAGGCTTATTACTCCAGGTACTAACCCAAGAAGCGCTTGGCAGCGTCCCTCTGAACTTCAAGATCAGCCAAGGTCAAGCAAGCGTCACATGCGAGGTCGCCTGACCGACCTGACCTGACCGATCCTGACCGACCAATTACCTCCATTTATGCTATTGTAACGATTAGAAGTGAAACTGTCGGGAAATCTGCATTACTGTGGAAATGCAAGTCGCTATAAGGTTTGCCGCTTTCCGTATTTTTTCATATTTCTGTGATTTATTTTGTTTAATTCTTTTTAAGCTAATACAACTGCTAGAAGTGTGACTTATCCGAAATCATCAGTATTGTGAAAATGCAGGGCATTACACAGATTGCCATTTTCCGTAAATATTTTATATTTATCTTATTTTTTCGCAAAATTTCGTTCAACCAATGATCTCCATTTATGCTATTATAACGATTACAGGTGTAAATTCCGCTATATCTGCATTTTTCTGTAAATGCAGGGCGTTACACGGTCCTGGCTGTGGGGGTACTCGGGAAAGAAGGCTACGCACTAAAACGGCGCCATACCAAGGAGGCTTGTGTGCGTACTAACGAGTCGCATCACTAGGAAGTATGACGCAATCAGAGCAGCAATAAAACAGTCCGCAAGCACGTATTCGGTGTGTGGAGGCAGTTGCGAAGACACGCGGGTGCGATCGATTCCCGCGCACATACACAAATCAAAGTGTCATGGCGTTCCCCGATAAGCGACTCACTTTATTTTTAGAGTTTCGTTTTCTTGTTTTAAAATGCTGGAGCATTCATTTGGGACTCAATCAGTAACCCATCTGTCTGTTTGTATAGTGCTCCATGGGTCCCTCTGTCGCCTCATACGAGAGTGCTACCGTAATTACCCGATTCTAACGCGCACCCGATTTTTCTGGCAAAAAAAAATGAAAAAAACTTGCACCTCCGATTGTAACATGCACGGAACTTTGTGAGTAAGAAAAACGAATGCGAGAGAAACGGGCGATTTATTTCCCGAAGTAATCTCACTCATCTCACTCCTCGTAGCTCTCCGCTGACCACAACATCTCGTCCTCGGTGCCGTCAAGCGCGTTCGCGATGCCACACTTCTGAATGAACGTTTAACCATGGTCGATGTGATCGTGGCCCACGCCTCGCACGCCCATCCCGTGAGCTTCTCCAGAGGCGCACGCTTCAGCCGACCGCTCGTTCTGAACGCGCGAGAGCCGCTACCGCCATTGCTGTTATCAAGCGCGCAAGTGGAACGATTTGACGATTAGTGTGAACGCCGATAGAAAAGCCTAGGCGCCTAAGCTTCCTCCGTCCGAAAAATCGTTGCTAAAAGCTTTGGTGCCGTCTTGAGACGGCGATGGGTGGGACGAAATTTTCGCTGTTTCGGCAGTTTCGGTTTCGTATCCGATTCTAACGCGCATGCGATTTATCGACCTATTTTTCCGGAAAAAAAGTGCGCGTTAGAATCGGGTAAGTGCGGTACTAACAGCAAACACAGGGTCTCACCTACGTTGATAGCAGACTCTTTAAATTGTCCCACAAAATACCTTCCTAGCAGTGCATTTGTGTGGAAAAGCAAAGCCCGCATTAAAATAAGTAGTTATATCCGCTCTGTAGGGATACGTAGAGCTTTATGTATAGGTATTTAATGAAAGGCCCTATGGTTGTCCAACCTTGATGGCGCCTCAGAATGTCTTCCCCAATTTATGTGTGTAGTAATGAAACAGGCTTTAAAGGGGCTCAGTGTATATCGTAAAGATTTAAACATTTATTCAACAATTCCCCCCTGGGGGTCCCGCAAATTTATTTTTAGCTGTGTTCCATTTTGTAGTCATGAACTTAAGGGTTGTCGACATAGATTCGCACCAGATCTGTATACCCGTGTGAATTTGGCATGGATAGCTGTGACCAAAAAGTAAGATCGAGGAAAAGAGGTTCGCGGACAAAAAAGGTTATAGTTCCATCCCCAATGCCACTGCAAGCAGAGGGCATAATGGGCCGCATTACACAACTAAAAGAATGTGTATACGAAAATGGAAAGACTTCCAGGTTCAGAGAAGAAACGCCGCTACAGAGCAAAGAAAGATTTGAGCCATTTGCGCAGCACTGCTACGACACCGACATTCATTGCATCATATTTTGTTTAGTTTATTTCCGTCCCGTGTCTTCACCGGACGTCATCAGGCGCGGACGCGACCAGAAGAGCAGCATCGGCGCATCACAACTGGAAAAAGATGGACCCAATCGGACGCTTGTCTTTCCAGCTCCTTGCGCATTGTCCGGTCGCTAAGGACAGCAGAACGTCCCCTGCTCCTTTCTCAGCATCGACGAGGCCGTAAAGCGTTGCGTCAACCGGAAGAAAATGGAGTGTCCATTCCTTTCCCAGAAACCGGAGGAAAATACGAAGAAAAATGTGACTCCATGGCGACAGGCGCTTAGGCAGTCAATGCTTGAACAAAAAAGGTACAAGATGGACGCGCAAGGGACCTCGGGGTTTGTCGTTTACTCAGCGGTTATGGAGCGAGCGACCGGCACTGATGGAGACGGGGAAGGAAACAAGAGACAGGGGTCGCCCGAGGAAGCATCTCTACGGAGACGCGGCAGGGAGGCAAAGAAAGGTCCAGGCGGACATGAAGAAGAGTGGGCGGGAAGAAAGGGGAGGCGACGACTTCGACAGAACGGTAGAATGACTCGGCAGGCTCGTCGCTTTCTCGCTCACTCGATCGCAGCAGCAGCAACAGGACGAGACGGCACAATGCGCTGCTGATAAGCCCGTCTTAGCTCCCTTTCACGCCCGCCTGTGCCTTAAGAGGTGGGTGGGGCAGGAGATGCCGGAAGGGATCTCATGCGTGGTGGCGCTATGTCCTGCTGGAACCTGAGTAGTTGGCGTCAAATGGCATCGTCGGGTCTACACGGCGAGAAGACCCGTCACAGAGCTTCCGTCCTGGCTTTACCGCATGGCTGCTGTTACTTCGCGGCGATTAGACAGGTGACGAAACACGTGACTGTCGCATCAAGCTTGTGTGTGTAGTGTGCAGTAGCAAGCTCGGCGATCTTCCTCGAATGCGCCGAACGCTTCTCGGCCTGCTAAGGAGAAAGAGAGCTCACTACGGGTGAAAACACACTTTTAAAGCGAAGCTTTTTTTATCTCTACAGCCAGGTTTCGAAGGGGCTGCTGCTGCGTGCATGTGGGGCTCCTGGCTTATGGCAGCGTGCGCCTATTAACTTGAGCCCTACATGGGGAAACCATGTATCATGTTCTTGGCGCTAGGAGCTGGGGGTGTCTTCCCCGGGAAGATTGAAACTTTTAGCGTTTCTTATTACGGCTCGTATTTATCGACGCACTGGCCACGGCTTACCGTTCTGAATAATCAACTATGCCTGACACAATAACAATCCCCACCCCCCTCCCCCACAAAAAAAAGTCCCACGCCAGTTTATTCCAACCCAGGTATGCCACGGTGAAACCTTCGCGTTACGTCGATTCCCACTTTTGCGCGCGGCCCGCCATTTCTTTTTTTATTTTACCGTCGGCTTTAGTCCCGCAAGCGCACAATACACACCGCTACAGATCCGGCCGTTCGAATCAGATGAGTTGGGCGTGCGGGATTTCCCGGAGTCAACCCATCGCTATCTCTGTGCGCTCCACAAAAACGCTGCACAGTACATATATGATTAAGATTTTAGATGTAAGTCTAGATAGCTCTAGTTTGTCGTCGAGGGAGAGTTTTGAAAGGATGCTTCATCGCCCACCACCCATGATCTAGATGTGCTAAAGGTCAGCCGATTGAGCGAGAGTAGCAGAAATAGTTTTACAGGCACTTTGGACATTACAGGGGTCACTGAGAGTGCAATACTTTTCCTTCAGTAAACGAGACGAAATTTGCCGTGGCAAGATGAACACCAAAATGCCCAGCAGGCGTTAAGTTTCAACTATTTTTCTTAAGTTGGGAGTTAGCTCCTGCCTTGTGTACTTATTTCACCGTCCGTGTTTTTCGCTGCGTATTTTACCATGGCAACTACTCAGCAACTAGCCTAGCAGGAAGTCCTACTATTGCGGCAATCCCTTGACCAGTTATAGCCCAGTGGCTCGCTCGCCGTGCGTCCTCCTTTCCAAACTCCTTTTTCCGCTGCGCCCAATTCCAGCTTCAGGAGGTCCCGCGATCGCTTCTGGCCGCCGCCGCCATCGTTTTGAATTCTGATGACGACGTGTTTCCAGGGTTGGTTGAATAGGACGCCTGATAACCCCGGACGCTGAGGACGGCTAGCATCAACAGAAAATCGCTCAAACGAGTCTTGCAACTCTCCCGCGTTAATAAATATGAACACACCAATTCTTCGCTTCACCAGTAATACACCGTAAATGAAAACATTGGGTGTATGCTCCGGTAGATCCCCCAGCAGTACAACGTTTACTTCGTACTTCGGAGTGCATAAAGCAGTAAATGCGTAAACACTCCGACAAGCAAGTGACGGTGTAAATACGATGTAATAACATAACACCGCTCCGACCACCTGCGGAGTTAGGCACATAACCTCCAAGAAAACTCCGTCTATGAGCGGAGTAAAGGAACGAGCATCTCGCGAGATCTCGGCGCAAACGAGAGGGAAGTCGTCAAGATGGCCGCTGCGCCCGGTTGACGTACAGGGAGAAAGCGACCTCCGATATAAAAACCGTGGCCTGTAGCGTGCATTTTCCAAAAAGCGACTACCTTCCCGTTTAAAAGGCATACAAGAAAGGAGTGTAAGATCAACAAAGACGGTTCCCGAAGCATTCTAAGGTGCACGAGTCCGCTTCATGGTGATGGAATGGGGTAATGTGTGCGTTCTGGAGCACGACCAGGATACTTTAAGTGCCGGTAGGATCAGCAACCGGCGTAAGACTCGTCGGCGCATAAAAGTGCTGAGTTAGGAAAGCAACCAACCTTCCTACAGAGCAAGGTGAATGTCGAAAACGGTAGGGAAGCTCGTACTTCGGTAGGCGCATACTCCATGTAATCAACTGACACCGTGATGTTTGTCAAAGCCTTGAATTTCAATTTTGTTTAAAGATGCAGCCGTCATGGACTGTGATGCAGGTGTCGTGGCATGAACATGAACGTGTTTCTGTCTGGCTGCAATCATTCGCTAAAAACAACCAGCGTAATGTCCTCATTTTTCATATCTCCAGGCGCTGCAGGCGCTGCTCATACCAAAGAAAAGCCAGTCAAAGGGAAGCTACTCATCTGTGCAATAGCCCCGTCGTTTGCAGTGCTCGGTTTATATGTTATCTTCGTAAATACCACATGATTGTACAACAAAGCTGTATATTAATTTATTTTTATTTGTTTTCTCGTCCTAAAAGACCCCACCCCTCCCACCCTGCCTTATAATTCTGATTTTCGAGTTCCAGAAAAGCTCTAAATGCACTACAACACTCCACGAAGCTGTTGCTTCAAGTAGGCGTCGCCCGCTTCGCCGCCCGTCACGCGGGGAGAAAATTGTCCCATAGTTGTCTAAGAATGTTCACGAACGTCGTACAAGTGCACACCGACCTGCTTTACACCAACTCACTGCCGCGGGCCCCTGCCTTTTAGTAGGAGGGGGGGACCTATGCGCGCATAGCCAGCGTTGAGGAGTCATTGAAGAGGGAGACGACCAGGCGGCTAATCGCCTACTATAATGTCGATCAGGGGCGAGAGGAGAAAGAAACAAAAAATTGGCCGCGTATCTGCTCCTTTCGTTGCAAATGTCGTCAAAAGACGATAGTCTTTATAGGCTTTTGCGAAGTAAATGCCTCACTTCGCTTTACCGCTCACGTCTCATGTTGTTCCTCTTGCGTCACGCTCCTCCCAAGGTAAAGACGGCAAATGTTTGCTTAAATCATTTTAAATTTCCCGCGTTCCACTGCTCCCAACCGGGTGTCTCGATGCGAACGCTGCCGCACGGCGAAGACGCGCGTTAATCGAGGCACCCTACTTCAACGTTTAAGACCGCGTTTCCCTACTCCACGTGCGTTGCAAGCAGAACGTGGAAAATATCTAGTGGAACCTTGCGTAACTGTTGCCGGTTGATTTCTTAAAATGGCGCCAGAAGCTATAGTGGCGCGGGCGACAGCAGGCGACGGCGGACTGAATTCTTTTTCTGCAGTTGATGAAGTATTTAATTTCGCAAAAGTCAAGCATGTTTGAACTTTTATAAAGGAACACTGCAAATATCACTTCTGTATTGATTTGTTGTCTCATATTTGCGTAATGTCTTGTTCTTCTTCAACAATGTTGACAAGTATAAACATTACACCGGACATAGACGGGTAGATTTAGCTGTGACTATATAAGACTATTGCGAAGGCTTTGTTTTGCTTTGGCCGGGTGGCTGAATCGAGTCACAGACAGACAGGCGGACAGACAGACGGACATTTTGGCTTACGCAGACGACGTGGCCGTTTTTTGTATGAACGAAGAAAGCGTTCAGTTGGTAGTTGACACTGTCAAAAAGTTTGGCATGGTGACAGGTAGTTTTGTGAACTGGGCGAAGTGCCTAGGATTTTGGCATGGGGAATGGTCATCAACACCGCCAACCTTCGCTAATATTAGTTGGGTCACCACTCCAGTGAAGTACTTGGGCGTTGAACTGGAATATTACAGGGATAGTGAACCATACTGGCGTAGCCAGACAAGCGTTGAGGGAGAAGGCCGAGAAATGGAAGGGGGCAAGGTTGTCAATTTTTGCAAGGGCCACGCATGTAACTTATTCTTTGTAGCGAAGATTTGGTATATCATGCAGGTACTGCATTGTTCGCGAATCAACGTCCAAAGGCTTCACCGGGTATTTGCGGTGTTCGTTGGGGCTCAACATGGGAGAGGTGCATGCAGCAGAACAAACCTGTTTCGGAGAGTCCGAGATGGTGGCTTGGGGCTGGCGCACCTGTATGTGCGACAGCTGGTAAACCGATTTTTGTTTTGGCGAGATGGTCGTGACCCGTTCTTGCAGAGTGTCATGCAAGTACGGCTGGCGCGTGCTATGCCGGAATATGTAGTATCAACATGGTGAATGCCAGGTGGCGTGTATGGGTATTTTAAGGAAATAGTTATGACGGCCCGTTTTCTATTCGCACGTTTTTCTGGAGAGTACCTGTCCTCTGTGACACGCAAAAAACTGTATAAGGACATTTGCGATGTTGTTTTCCCCGTCCCTATGTATAGATATAATTACCGTGCTGGGCCAGGCCAAAATGTGCTAAAGCGCGTCAAAAGAATGGAGGTTCACCTCTGGTGTGAAAACCTTTTTCTTCAAATTACACACAGGCACCTTGTCTGTTGGAACATGGATGCAGGATAGAGGGATATCTGTGCCATGGGGAACTCAGTGTTCAATTTGTAAACCCAAGAAACGATAGAGCACGTTTTTCTGCATTGTTGGGCGCGGTATTTTTGTGGGATGTCCTCCAGAGGACCCTTCATAAAGATTCCCGCTGAGCCCCCCTGGCATACGCTATCTAGCGGTCGAAAACGAGGAGGGGGCGCCCTTGGACCTCGTTATGTTGGTGGCCTTGCATAGCATATGGCGCTCGCGCATGGCCTGGCTCCACGGTGATGTGGACGCCCGACCTACGCGGCAATGTTTTCGTGAGTCTATATCCCAGTACGTAGAAGTCCAGAAGCGCAAGGCATACACTCCTGAGTGGCTGTCAAGGATAGAACCCTTGACTACGCTTAGGGAATTTTAGAGAGACATCAGCCTTCATATAGGTTGGTGGCTTGTCGCTCGAGTTGCTCATGTGAATAAGTTTGTTTTGTGTTTCTGTGTTGTGTCGAAGACCGGCATTAAAGAAAAAAAAAATACGGACAGACAGACAGACAGACATACAGACATACAGACAGACCAAAATTTCTGGGTTTAAGTAGCCCAAGAAAGACTATCGTCTTTAATAAACTCGGTTCGCCTCAGCCATGGACGCGCGTCCGCGTCCCGTTCTATACCATTATGATAGCGCTGAAAACCCGGGAAGCCTCGTGGCGGCCTGGCAGGATGACGGGGTCACGGGTGTCGACAGGGGACCCTTACTGCTGTAGCCGTCCACCGGCGCGCGGATTCCATCGTCGTCCAAGAACAGATGAAGTAAAATGAGGCGGGTTGCAGTTCCGGCATGCTGACCGCGTGACAACGCTCGTATATCCTCGGTAAAAGCTTCGTTCTGTACGAACCGGGGCCAGTAGCGTTCCGCTTTGAGAACTTCATTGCTCGCCGGTGGTCATCTTGCTGAATACGTTAACTTCCGCGTATTTTCGACTAAGCGATGAATCCAGGCAGTCACCCGAAGAAGCCGTGAATACCGACTGTACGTGCTGATACTCAGCAACGGCTCAGCTGGCGTTGTTACTGGCGCACACGAAGCTGTCTGGGGAAATGGCGGTCCACCGACATCCACAACTTGTTCTCTGTCCGTCGGCAAATCCCGAGAGCGCAGTGCAAGCCAAAGTCGGCCATTTTGCACGCCTTTTGCACGTTGGTGTTGACAGCACTCTCACTGAACTGAGAAACCGATTCTGGATTATCAAGGGTTGTCAAGTGGTGAAGACAGTGCTGCATGGATGCTTGCTTTGTCGTCGACACAGACTCACACCAGAAACAGCTCCAGTTGCGCCTCTACCCCGAGATCGTATAACTGAATCCAGTCCGATCGACATTGTCGGTGTAGGCTTCTGTGGACCGCTGTTCTGTACCACCAAGAATCCCACGCAAAAGTCTACGTCGCCGTTTCCTCTTCTGAAGGGGCACGAGCCGTCCAGCTTGAGCTTACATCTCAGATGACGTCATCGAGTTTTTTGTCTGCCTTCAGGCTGTTTATCGCTAGGCGCGGCATTCCATCGACAATTTACTCGGATAACGCCTCAACCTTCCATTACTAAGCACGCTCTCTCGGTTCGGCTCCGGAAGACCCCGTCCCTGATTTTTGGGGACGCTTAATCCGACTCCCCAAGGAGGCACTTCGGCGAATCCTCGGCCGCAGTTGCCTGAATGCTGAAGAGCTGCAGACGATGCTTTGCAAAGTCGAGGCAGTAATTAACAGCCGGCCCCTCACATATCTCTCGGCAGGCGCGGCTGAGCCATACCCGCTGACCCCAGCGCACTTCTGGCTAGGCAAAAGCGACTCGTGCCTGTCTCAGCAACTCGGCCTTGCAGAGCCGCCGTCCACCTGCAGCGAGCTGCGCAGACGAGCTCGGCACCACCAAGTCGTAACGGAGTGTCTTTGGCGTCGATGGACACGAGAGTACCTCCTGTTGCTCCGATCCGCTCACGGGGCAACAGAGCAGCTTCCCTCCAGGCTCCAAGCGAGGGACGTAGTGCTTGTACAGGACAATTCGGCCTCGGCCTTCTGGAAACTTGGGCGCATTCTTCAGCTATTTCTCGGACGCGACGGAGTTCTGCGCTCGTGTTCCCTGCGCCTGCCATCGGGACGGGAAATACACCGTCCGGTGTAGCGGCTTTGCTTGTTTGAAGCATGCCCCTGATCAACTTGGGGCCGTGGGTGTGTGTTGAATAAAAAGAAGGAAGCGCGCCACGAGCGCAGCCAGCTGGAGCTCGCCCCACGAGCGGGCTCACGCGGCAGTCGTTTGGTAGGCATCGTTGAAAGCCGGACGCATGGTTTTCTTGTTCCTTTTCGCCACAGCAAGTATGTATGTATGTATGTATGTATGTATGTATGTATTTATTGTTAATCAGGAAGAGAGAAAGATCCACTAGCAGGCGTAAATTGTCTCGCATAGGGGCGGACACCAAAACACCTGCTGCTGTAGGGTAGGGGAGGTGGGATGGGGAGAAAGAGTACATAAGGATTGGGGGATAGGAGAGAACGTTAACATAGAACTTGCATAAAACACATAGGGAAGCTTAAGAAGTAATCTATATAAAACGCACATGGAAAATAAGGTTTTAAGTCATTTAAAAGTAGCAACACACGAGAGAAGCACTACACGTATAAACTAAACGTGAAAGTACAGAACAAAATGGTGTAACAGACTTGTAAAAGGCACACACCCACCCGCACACAGATACAAGCTGCATCAGCGGCAGCACTCCACCACATTTGGCGGTTAGCTGGCGTTGTAGCGGAGTGCGCTGTGCAGCCTCGAGGCACCCAAGTATGCCCCCAGGGCCTCGGGAACTTGGTCTCACTACCTGGGGCTGCCCGAAGGCCAAAGCAGTTCCTCAAGTGGCCGCACTCCTTGAAGCACGGCCAGCAGCTCACCGCGGGCTTGGGGCACTTGTACAGTACGTGCGGCATGCAGGGACTGCACGGGCGCTCGGCAGTAGTGAGTGCAGGCGGGGCTGGCCACCCGGCCCAGTCGGTGTTTCCGCTCGGCCGTTCACGCGTCCCCCACACGAAGTTTCAGGACGGCCGAGTGCAGTTGACGCGGCAGGAGCGAGGCCAACACAGGCGGCGGGCCCTCTCCAGCACCCAGCCGCGGGTCCGGATGTCTGGTCATCAGGTGTCGCTGGCTGAGCATGCGGGAGGCGTCCGCAGCCTCTCACAAAAATGGATTGCGAATTTCTGAGGAGTTTTATGGAGATTTTATGGAGTCACAAGAAATACGGCAGAAACACACCAGGAACTCAGAACTTATGGCATTGCCCCCCATAAAAATCTACAAAATGTTTACAGGTACTCCTCCAGAAAAGTTCATTAAGAGCTAACTCTATAACACCTATCTGTTCCTTTCGTTGCAAAGGAGGAGGAGAAAAGCGAAAGGAAAGGCCGAGAGGTTATCCAGGCTTAGAGCCCGGATTGCTACTCGGCACTGGGGAAGGGGTGTTCAGGGGATAAAAGAGATGGCAGGCGAAAAAGGGGGGATAGGAGCGTGGTCGCGCACACACTTTAGTCCCTTCGTGGGCACTAGAGTCTCTCAGCTAAACCTGTGTCCTTCATAAAACGCAGAAGAGCTTTTGTTGCCTTCTGCGAGGTCGATTGTCCTATTTGTCCTAGAATAGTCTCTAGCTTGAACTGTTGATTGTTCAATCTTCTGAGCTCGGCTGCCAAAACGCGTCTTTCGGATGAATACTCGGGGCAACAACAAAGCACATGGTCGATTGTCTCTTCAACCTCGCAGGCGTCGCAGTGGGCACTACTGGCCATCCCGATGAGGAAGGAGTAGGCTTTCGTGAAGGCCACTCCCAACCACAGCCTACAAAGTAAAGTAGACTGTGATCGAGTCAGCCCACACGGAAGATGACGCTGGAGCAGAGGGTCCTGGTTGTGGAGGCGCGGGTGCACAAAGTCCGGTGTATTTCATTGAGTAATGGAGGTCCTCCGCGCGAACTGACGAAGCAGCCTAGCGGCATCAGTCCTTGCAAGCGGAAGCAAGATGGTCCTTTCACTGTCATGGCCTGTCCGGGCAGCTGCATCAGCCGAGACGTTGCCGGTGATTCCACAGTGACTTGGCAGCTACTGAAATACAATATTATGGCCCTTTATGACAGCCTCGTGAAATAATTCCCGAATTTCTGTCACTAGTTGGTGCAAAGGACCGTAGCGCAGGGCTGCTCGGAAGCTTTGCAGGGCGCCTTTGGAGTCGGTAAAAATGGACCATTTTTGGGGAGAAGCTTCCATGATGTATTGAAGAGCTTCACGGATGGCTGCAAGTTCAGTAGCCGTCGAGCGCGTCACATGGGCGACACGGAATCGAATCTTGGTTGATTCTGATGGTATACGCCTCGAGCGACTAAGGTAGCGCCAACTGCTCCCTCCTTCTCCGCTGCCCTCCTCTTTTTTCTCTCCCCTCACCCGCGGCGCCGCCGTCCCTTAACTCCCGCGGCGGGGCCGCCATAGTTGTTGGCCACTTGGAGAGCAGACGCCCTCGCTACGCTTCAGGGCGCTCGCTGCAGTTTGCTCTTGTTTCGCGCCGAAATCGCTCTTGGTAGCATTTATAGGATTTCTAGAGCCCCGTTTTACCAACAGGCACTGAGTGATAGTGTTTTGTTTTATATTTTTGTCTACAAGGGGATATTTGCGGGGCGGATGCCGCTGGCGCATACGCACAGCGCGGTTTTTGTTTACGTGTGCGGCAATTCTGTAACACCTCAGGATAGCTCGTGAATGCGAAAGGATCGAGCGTGGACATTTCAAACTGCTCTGTTACGGTAGTTCCGTTCTTGCATTCGCGTGACTGTGGTCGTGCAATCACTGCACAGAGGTCTTGCGCACGGTTCGCGGCAGTATACAGTGCGCTTCATTCGCAAATGCCGTAGTTCGAGCGCTGCGCTGGCGTCCTTGCACTCGCCTTTCTTGCGATAATTGTGTATCCTCAGCGGCGTTCACTCTGCGCCCGCTTTTACTAACGACCTACAGCCTACCTTAATTACGCGCAGTTTAGAGTGCTTTGCCGTTTTGTAGAAATGTTTCCTTCACCTTCATGTCGTTATAGGCTGCTGTGAGTAGACTAAAAACATACACATGCTGTTGTGGCGTGTGTGCACGTACAGCGACGTGAAAAGCCCCTGCTTCCCCCGACTTCGCAGCCGGATACACTAAACTACACTCGCGGCCGTACGTTCATGTGCGAACCTAGTGAAAAACGCAGACTTGTAATTCTGGGAATACGCGCCAGAGAAGACTGCGATCAATCGATCGGGTAACTGAAATTACAGTCCCTCTAGGTACAAATTATGTAACTAGTTACTGCAGTTAATTAATCATGCAATACGTTTTTCACCGGGCGCGGTCGTTTACATGCCGTATTAATGGAGGCGCCTGGACAGAATTGTTTTGTGCTGGGATATATTCTGGCAGATTTGTACATTGCACTAACACAGGGATACACCCGAAAGAAATTCGAAAGAGGACCATGTCACGATGATTATCAGAGAAAACAATAAATCACAAAATGAATTGGTGCCAGCAATAGATATTTTATTGGAACAAACGTCCGTAATGACGTCGTGCAGGTGGCTTGTGCTGCTGACGTGGCTTCCCGTGAGAAAAAATGTTGGGAGTGGCATTTGGGTTTAGTTTTTTTAACGCCAAGCTTCTCCAATATCCGTTGCTCAAATTGATCCGTGAAATAATCCTATTGAGAAGGGGAAAAGAAATGTCGCCACCGAGTTTGAGATGCGCCACAAACACTCCGCAAATATAGGCAATAATGCATTGCAGAAGGGAGTTAGTGACTGTTCTACCGTAGCATGGTCAAATTCGTGTTCGCGCATCTGCTCAGTGCCGCGTCCGCTCAACTCGCTACACTAAACCCGTTTAGCAAGCGCTTTGCTGGACAAAAATACGTCTGCTGAAAATAATATAGTCCGCCCAGTGTGTTTGGTTCAAATCGCAATGACTGGATACGCTGCGCCATTGACTACTAAGATGAAGTAAGCGCGCACACTGCAAATGTACGGCATCACGTGTAATGCAAACGTAAGTCGTAATTAACGTCCTCTGTGCATACACGGAAGAAAGGGCGTACAGCCGTTACGGTGCGAATATGCATTTGAAGTGCTCATTCAAACGTGCGCGAATTTAATAAAGCGATAACAGAAATTGCGCATCAAACGTACGTCAACGGCGCGGTCACTATATTAGCTGACCTTAATTGTTTTACCTAGCCGCAATTTTTTTTTTCTCGCAACAGCCCTCAATTTGCGCCGCACCGACCAAGCCCATATTACGCAGCAAATCACTCCGATGTCATAACAACGGGATTATAATACCACCCGGGTAGCTAACACACAAAACATGACTTCACGCCAAAAAGAGCGCACACGCACTCGGAACGCACACGATACATGGTCAGACGCAAGCTGCCGTCGGCCAAAACAAGCATGAATTCAGGTGAACAATTCTCGCGTCACGAAACCCTTACGACAACTGACTGAACATGCTACGCCGCTGATATTGATGCTGGAAGTTAAGCGCGCACATGACAAATACACGGCCTCTTATCCAAACCAAAGCTTACGACGGGACGAACTCGGCGCTGCGCGCAATGCCTACTCAGAACAAGCGTGGACGACGGTCGCGAAGGGAATACGCATTTCTTCGTAAGTGACCGCTCAAGCTCGCACAGAATTTAACAGAGCAAGAACAAGCATTCAGAAACTTACCTCGCAAAAGAGTGATGGTAGCGTCGGCCTGCAGTATGCCCGTTCAAATCTTATGCAACCAAACTTTTCTCCTTTCTGCGTCGCGTTTCCCGGACGGAATAACGAAGTCTTGTGCCCTGCCTGACGATATTCGCGCTGCCTAAGGCACAACACATCGACACCGAGAAGCAACCTAAAACGACACCGGTGCGACATTTTTTCGAAGCGAGCAGCTAATTCCGGTACTGAAGCACGGTGGCGACGGTGGCTCGGAAGCCAGCAATGGCGTCGCAGCGGCGGCGTTGCGCAATGTCCCAGCCGGCGAGGCATCGGCGAGGCGACCCGGCGGCGGAGCAAAAAAACAAAACCACGTGACTTTTCCCTTGGCCAATGGCGCGCGGCGTTCGCCGGCGAAAAAGAAAATGGCAAAAAACGAAGTAAGAGAGGAGCGCGGGCGAGGGCGAAAGGCGGCGAGATCTAAAGATGGCGCTACCTTAGTAATTTTAGGGACCTTAGTAGGGGCGCCACTGAAATCCCCCTAGCGGCCCGTTTCGAAAGCAAGCGCGGGAGTCTCCGTCCCGTTCCCCACTGTCGCCGCTGCTTTTGCGGCATGTTCACGACTGAGATTTAGCGTTTGCGAGCGTTGGAAATCTATGTTTATGTCGACCAGTCACTATGTTCGCAAATGGGGTGTGTTTACGAGAGTGTAAATGTTTCTGACGCGATCTCAGTGTGGTATATTCGGTCTGTATAAGCGCCAGGTGCGTGTCACAGGCCAGCGTCGCGTAACCGGCGTATGCACGAACCTGATTGTAGTTACACTGCCCTGAATTTACTAGCAGTGTCTCCGTAACCCCCGGTTCCTGAGATGTTCATGCTACGGGTATACACTACGATGTTAATCAGTTTTGTGCGATTACATATTCAGCGGAACACTCATACCTGACAGCACGCCAGTTACGTTTGCCAATAATATACCACAGATATTGATCACCACCATTTACAAGCCAGTGTGTGTTAATTTCCGGGAATATTCAACGTTAGTGCGATGGATAATGCAGAATTATACTCGGGGATCAGCACACGACAGGGTCGTCTTGCCGTGTAGTGAGCGCCCGCAAACATTCATCTGCTACATATATCCTCTGCGAGCAGCGCGGAGACGGGCTTAGAATATAATCCGCGTCCGCGACTAAATGCTTATTCGAAATATCGTCATATGGCTCAGGGATCCTGAAAAATAAAGCAGAAACTGAAATCAAAGGGCCTTATCACATGCCACACTCTTCCAACGACACCTTTCATCGCTTGTTGAAATACCTACCCTGTATACTTCCAAAAATGCGTCCGCCGTACGATTCAGCTGTTCGTCGAAGTCGAAAAACAAAAGGAAAGTGAACCCATGATTTGTGTGTGTGATTACTAAAAGGTTCATTTCTTGATTCCGCTCCGCGTTTGTATACAGCGTCCCCTCCCCTCCCCCCCCCCCCCCCCACCCCGATGTCTCGCGAAATAGCAGTTGCATTTCGCGTATAGTTGGTCAGGTGAGCCTACCTGGCTTAAGTTTCGACGAACGTCTTAGCATGTCAGAAGCTGTACTGTATTTTTTTTTTTCATTTCCGTTAGAGCTATCATGTTTCTTCCGCACTTGCATAGCAGTTATTTTTCTGTGGTTCATATTAGATTGCCTTGGTTCTTGCTATAAGGCGTGTGTGGGCACATATTTAGACGTACAGGCTTGAAATATACTTACATTTTCGCATGGCTTATATTCTTATAAAATATGCCCCAGTTATTGTCCGGGATTGGCTTATCACATCCCCGAAACATATGTTTCTGCGACGTATATATTCGAAACGAAGCCGCACTCGTTGTCCACGCTGCAAAATGAAGCCATGAACCTCTCACTGTGCCGTCTAAACGAGGCGACAGTAGAATTCATTTGTGCCTGACGTATTTGGAGGTGACAGGGGTGATATCTGCTACCGTCGCCGACGCCCGGAAGAGCGGCGAAGATGCGCGCAGAACCGCGTCCCTGGGTAGCTCTTGCAGGCGATCGCGTGCTGTACGAAGACGCAGCTGCTTTTTAAGTGACCTAAACGTACTCTTTGGTTATACAGTCACCATGACAAGTTTTTGTAGGGCGCGGAAAGGCGAAAAGAAACGAAACAGAATCAAAACGCTGCACGAGCCCCTATCAGCCACGCAGCGCACATCCCGTCAACGCCGCGGAGAAGCGGCGGCAGGCGGCGCAGCGATCGCGAAGCTCGAGGCGTATAACCACCGCACCTGCCGAGCTCGAGGACGTCACAGAACCGTCTGTGTATACGTGCTTCCGGTCATTGTGTTGTTCGTACAGTAACTGCATAGAAAACTGTCTGAGAGCCAGTGGTGGTAAGTCGGCCTTTTTTCCAATGCCCGGAACATGCAGACGAATGTCCGGTGTTGCCAGGCACCACAACGGGGAGGACGGTGTGGCCGCAGGCGTGTAGTCTGACGGTACCTCAGCCCTGTGCGCTGCGACAATGGCTGCAAAGGAAGAGCGTGGTCGACTCTGAGGAAGCTGTGCAAGGTGGTGACATGGTAGCCTCATGAGGAGCCTGATGTGTAGGCGTAGCGTCTCAGTGGTCACATAAGTTGCTGTAGGATAGTCTTGGGCAATGTATAATGTGCCCACTGTTGAAGCACATCGCGGCAAACCAAGACACGTGCGGAGAGCCTGCGCTTGGATGCTCTGGATCACCCGAAGGTTAGAGGAGCATGTACCGGATATCGCTGGCAAGCTGTAGCGCAAAACTCCCAAGAAGAGTGCCTGGTACAGTTGCAGCATTCCTCGGACCGATGTGCCCCACATCTTTCCAGCGAGAAATTTGAAAATGTGGGCGATGGCGGTGAGTTTCTTCATTAAAAAAGACACATGTGCGCTCCATGACAGGTCCCTGTCGATGATCACGCCAAGAAATTTGTGATTTCTGGAGTAACGTATCGACTTTCCATTGATGGTTATGGGATATCGGGACATGGTTTTGCGGGTAAACGCAACGACTGCGCACTTTTCACTAGAAATACTGAGTCCTTGCTTTCGGAGGTATGCCCTGGTCACATTGGCCGCTTTTTGAAGCCGTGCTCGCAGCTGAGGTCGATTAACAGCCGAAGCCCAGAGGCAGATGTCATCGGCGTAAATGTATATACGGACAGTTTCGGTAGAGCGTGGACAAGCCCGATTATCGCTAGGTTGAAGAGGGTTGGGCTTAGAACTCCACCTTGAGGAACACCACGTTTGATGATGTGCTGCGATGTTGGGCCGTCTTCTGTCATTACAAAAAATGATCTTTCGGACAAGAAGCTGTGTATCCATTTGTAAATTCTGCCACTGAGTCCAAAGTGCTGAAGGGCGTCTAGTACTGACTCGTGAAGCACGTTATCATAGGCCCCCTTGACGTCGAGAAAGAGGGCTGCTGAGAGCCGTTTGCGGCTTTTTTCTAGCTGTACAAACGTGACTAAATCTACCACACAGTCAATAGAAGAACGCCCTCGTCGAAAACCGGCCATAGCCTCCGGATATGCGTTGTGGTATTCGAGGAACCACTCTAGCCGCGTGAGGATCATTCTTTCCATGACTTTTCCAAGGCAGCTTGCCAGGGCAATAAGACGGTACGATGCCAGATCAAGGGGAGTTTTGCCAGGCTTTAGCAATGGAACGAGGAGGCTTGTTTTCCACTGTGGAGGTACGACACCATCTGTCCATGTCTGGTTAAATAGGTCCAGAAGCGCTTGTCGTGCTCCAGGGCCTAGGTGGCTGAAGGTGGAGTACGTTACTCCACCAGGCGAATGTCGCCGAAAGACGATAGTCGACTGGCGCCACTGCCAAGTAAAGGCCTCCCTTCTTTTTCCCGCTCACCTCTCATGCTGTTCTTTCCGCTCTCGTTCCTGCCAAGATCACATGCTAGAGGCTTGCTCAAGTCAATTTAACTTTACCGCATTCTATGGCTCCAAGTCAGATGTCTCGATGTCAGCGCTGCCGTACGGCGGAGACACGCGCGAATTGAGGCGCCCTACTACAACTTTTATAGAACAACGATGGCCTAGTGCACGACCGCTACAAGCGGAACGTAGATCCCATCTAGTGGAACCTTTGGTTGCTATTGCTACTTGATTTCTTGAATGTCGTCAGGAGGTAGCGCTGGCAACAGCAGGCGACGGTTTTCTACCGTTGATGTAGTATTTCCTTTGCTATCGCTAAAAACCAAGTATACACGAATTTTTTTTAATGAAGCAACACTGCGAATATCACTTACGTATTGATTTGCGTTATGTCTTGTTCTTGTTCAACATTGTTGGCAAGTATGAACATCGCCACCGGACTTAGACGTTTAGATTTGGCTGTGAGTATATAAGACTAACGCGCAGTTTCTGTTTCACTTTGTCCGGGTGACTGAATCGAGTAACAGACATCGAGTAAATGGAGCTTTCAATAGCTCCCCGGTACCACCGTAGTATAACCGGTTATACCCGATTGCAACAGTACAAAAAAAGGGCCAACCGGCAAAGAGAATTTCGTACACCCGAAGGTGGAGAGAAATTAACGGGAAAAGCTTTCTTGCGACCCACAGCCAGGGGGACGGGCCCGGGGTTACCCCCCTTGTCCCCCCTAGGAAAAAGCCGGATAGCTGGGAACGGGAACTTCGACATCGGGATGGGTTATGGGAAAAGGGTGAGAATGGGGGGAGCAATTTTGCTCCAATCCATTTGTCTGACTCTCTTCCAAGACTGATTGCTCAGCGAGGGCATCAGACAGTGCCAATTGCCAAATATGCGGTCCCTGCCACGGGTACCGCTCACCCATAGGGTCCGATAACTGGGGCCTAACCGTCGGAGACAGGAAGTACCCTATTTGGTGGCGACGGCCGAGCCCCCCCCCCCCCCCCCCAGCTCAGCGGCCGATGCGTACTAACGTCCTCGATCGACGGTCCCGCACCAGGTATTCACGAATCACCAGTGAAGCTTTCCACTATACACGGGTACTTGCAACACCTGCTTTTCACGGTCTCCGGACACCGGAAGTTTGTATGCGCACGGTGCCTCAACGGCCCGTTCGCAAGGTCCACTCGGCATATAAGGGCCTATTCTTATGTCCTCCTCTTTGCCTACTCTGTCGCTCATAGGAACAACAGTCTCCGGGCATTGCCTTGCATCTGGCAGAGGAGATCGGTCCGGGCCTACTAGCCGTTACTAAGCCGGGAGAGTTTCCCCGGTCGGTGTACTAACCTCACCTTTCCTCGTTTTCCCCGTGCGGAACACCAAGTAGCTCGTGGGAGCACGTGCCGTGGCAGCTAGAGAAGATCAGTCTATAGGCCCCTCGCAGCAAGGTTACAGGGGGGCGCGACCCCACCCCCCACGGCCTCATACGGACTGTACAACATCTAGCCCCCATGACATTTGGTTACAGGGGTGCGTCACTCCCCCCGACTTATTGCGATCAGGTCGCTGGCCCCGCCAAAGCTTGCGGTTACAAGGGTCGCCAGTCCCCCGGCCCGTAATGGTTTCCCGAATTTAATTGGTATTCCCAATACAAACGACTGTACGCTGACAGCACTTGCTACTTCGCAACTTGACTCGCCGGCCTCCTCTCATGCTGGATTACAGGGGTACGTTACTGCCCCCGGCCAAAGAAAGTCATAGTTGATCGATCTCGACACGCCTTCCTGCTTCAACCGCATTGCCAAGTGCCGGGATGACACCCGACCGCCCGACCTCCACGTAGGACCTGATTCCAGTTGACCAGGAACCTCCGCAGTGGCGGCCGTTTTGCACGCTCCCTGGGCAGGGATTGCGCGATTCCTTGAGGAGGTCTCGTGGAATTACCGTACTTCCACGCTCTGGCCCCTATGACATTAGGTTACAGGGGTTTGTCACAACCCCCGGCCTGCAGACCAGTTCGCAAGTTCAACAGAACGAGCCCCAAGCTATGGTTACAGGGGTGTGCACGCCCCCGGCTCGGTAGTGGTCTACCCATTGCTTCAGCAATGGTACGCCAACACTACGTGCGAACTGTGCCGCTTGAGCGCAGTAATTACGTCGCAACATTGACCCGCTGGCTTCCTCCCACTGGATTACAGGGGCGCGTTACCACCCCCAGCCTTTGGCCTCCTCCCACACTGGATTACAGGGGCTCGCTACTTCCCCTAGCCAAGAGAGTCATAGTTGCTCCACAATAACCATCTTTCGAAATGATCCTCTGAGGAACTCCCAGTCGCTCTGCACTCTCGCCCCCAAGACTGAAGGTTACAAGGGCTCATCAACTTCCCTAATAGACAGACAGACAGACCAAAATGTCTGCGTTTTAGTAGCCCAAGAAAGACTATCATCTTTAATATTGTGTAGAATTTCTACAGTCACTCCGCCATAGAAACTCTGTGACCTCAAACAACTCAAGGCCTCTATAAAGACTGTAGAACCTTTGTTGTCACTTCGCCATAAAAGTTCACTAAACTCTCACTTTCCAAAAAGACTGCGTAGAATTTCTGCGGTAAGTTCTCCACAGAACCTCTGAGAACTTTAACTCAAATATATGCCAGCTCCGCAGAACTTCTATTGTTTGCCTTCATGCATGCATGTATGACTCAAACAGTATTACTTGTACACGAATTTACCATATTTAATCTTAATACGTTAATTAAGACTTCATATAAACCTTAGTTCAACATTTCAAACCAAAGTGCCCTGGTACCCTTGGGCCACCGTGGCCGAGGGATGCAGCGCATCGGAGCTCAGCTCTAATTGTCATCATCATCAAACGGACCCCAGTGATCATCATCAAGTCACCGGTTAAAGCAGACGAGCTTGTTTCTCGGACTCGGAAACCCTGCAGACACAGAGAGAGAGAGAGAAACACTTTATTTATGGCCAGCAGGGAGTGGGAGGTCGGGATGCGCAGAACATTGCTCTTAACATTACAGCAGTTCGTTACTGCAATAAATCCAGTAGTACTACACCTAGCATATAGAGAGATCCATGGTGTCATCAATTATATTTTCGAAAGGCGTTTTCTTGTAACCGTCGCACGGTAACACCTCCTCAATCCCAAAGTAACAAGATAATCTAGAAGTCTTTGATCTGCGATAATCACGCGTTTTGTATGGAAGTGCCCAGAAAGCTGAAACGAACAAAGGAACAGGAACGTGTACACCTGAACGGCAGTAAACGACGACGTTGAAGCAACGTGGTGTAACTTCACGATTCGATCGCACGAGCGCTCTGTAGGGTTTGGCCGAGTTTTTGAGTGGTTTTGTGCTTGTTTGAGGTTAAGAGGCTTTGATTTTCAGCCTTGAAGGGTTTTTGTTTTCTTGTGAGTTAGTGTATTGGTGAGGGAGATGTCTTTCAACTCCCCCGGTCAGGGTTCCTCGCCCTGGTCGGCATTCCTCCCCATGCAGGACCTGTCTGTGGAGGCATTTCTCAACGGAGGAGTGCGGAACATCCCCGTGGCCCTGGTTCCAACAAACGGGGGCGAAATTCGGCGCAATAATCCGAAGGCCATTCAGGTGGACCTGCAAGGGGTGACTCCGCATTTCAGGAAGATCTCGGAGGTGAGGACCGTTCGGCAGGGGTGGCATACTCGTCCGGTCGTCTGACGAGGCCTGCGTCATGGATATTCTAGCCTGTACTCAGTTCTCCTCAGTGCCGGTGAGAGCGTTTATTCCTCCTCACCTTGCATGCTCGAAAGGTATCGTGAGGGGAGTTAGCAAGGACTTGAGTCCACCGGAGGTGCTGAATAGTTTCGCAGCGGCGGGTGCCATTTCGGTCTTCCGGTGCAGCAGAACAGTCAACGACAGAAAGATTCCAACGGAATCCGTCATCGTGACTTTTGCGGGAATCACCTGCCCCTCGGAGATTAAGGCATGGCCTTTGCTGTTCCGGGTGGAACCCCTTCAGCCACGGCCATTTCAATGCCACAAATGCTGGAGATACGGCCATAGCATCAAAGGCTGCAAATCGAACTCCCGGTGTGTGTCGTGTGGAGGAGCTCCGAGTGCCAAGCAGCTGAACCCCGATGTTGCCTTTGCCAGGGATCGCACCCGGCTGATTACTCCAACTGTCCGACTCGTGCTCAGGAAACCAGTGTGTTGGAAATCATAGAGAAGAGAAGGTGCTCACGTGGGGAAGCTGTAGCGGCGGTCAAAGAAAGGGCGCGTGGTTATGCTACTGTGCCTCCCGCCAGGACTCTGTCAGCGAGCAGTCCATTTCCAGCATGATCAATGCTTCGGTAGTGAACTCCATGACTACCATTGTACAGCCGCTTATAGGGTCTCTGTCCGAGTGCATGAGTCAAATCCAAGCCATGACTCAGAAAATGGCAGACTTTTTGCAAATGTTCTCAGCGATTTCCTCCGGCTCTCAGCTTCAACCTGCAGGAATTGGCCCCATTGTAGGTGCCGTAAGTGGGAAACCACCTTCACTGAATAATGCTGACTTAGCAGAAGCAGCACCTCCCTCAGCATCGCCTCTTCTAGCCCCATT
The DNA here is from genome assembly GCA_013339765.2 of Haemaphysalis longicornis. Lineage (NCBI taxonomy): Eukaryota > Metazoa > Arthropoda > Arachnida > Ixodida > Ixodidae > Haemaphysalis > Haemaphysalis longicornis. Next base: position 24,152 of record JABSTR010002883.1, on the reverse strand, counting down.
GCCACCTTCGGCATCGCTGCCGGGCGGCACTCGGGTCTCCCCGCCTACTCCTCTTGTAAACATGCCATCCACTTCTGATGATAATGCAGCATTCACTGATCTAGGACAATTTCCTGTGTCCCAAGAAATGTCGTCCGCTTGTTTTGAGGACTCGGATGAGATGGAGGTAGGCCAGTCCTCCCCACTGGCCCAAAAGCGCAGGCTCTCCCCCACTGATGGGGAGGTAAGCAAAGATTCCAAACCAAAGAATACCAAAAATCCAAAAAGTTCCGTGCAGTCTCCCAATCAGCCGCACGACATACTACAACAGGCTATATCATCGGCGCAGCTTGGCTAACAATGACAAGTATACGAGTACTCCAATGGAATTGCCGCTCTGTTTTCTCTGCTTCTCCTGATCTTAATTGGCTTGTGTCTCAATACCACCCTGACGTTATCCTACTTCAAGAAACTTGGCTTTCTCCCCAGAAATCATTTTTTATTCCAAAATTTCCGCTCGTTTCGTTTGGACAGGCAAGGTAGAGGTGGAGGGTTATTGATTTTAGTATCGCAAAAAATTCTGCCATAGTGCACACATGTCATTTGTTTCTATCTCATCTGAGAGTGAAATTCTTGCAGTTGACTTTGAATTACCAGGAAATGTTTCATTCTCCCTTGTAAATGCATACTTTCCATATGGGGTGACATCGACTGGTTCACTGGATGCAGCTTTGGCGGCTTGTAAAAATCATGTCATATTAGCAGGGGATTTCAATTCTCATCATGTGGACTGGGGATATCGTACCGATGCTTGCGGGAGGCGTTTATGGGGGTGGATTAGCGACCACTCTCTCTCCTGTGAGAACTCAAAAGCGGCTACATGCCTGCGCGGCCAGAGTAAGTCGGTATTGGACTTGACTTTTGCGAAGCCGGGTCTTGTTGCTGCGTGGTCTACGGCAGACTGTGCTACATCTAGTGACCACATCCCCGTGGTTTTTGATATTCGCGCAAGGAAACACGTTACCCGTACGAAGCACTCCTTTGTGAATATGAATCGGTATGAAAATTTAATGCGTTCAGCATTAGCTTCGTTACCAACTCAAGAAATTGACGCTCGTGCCAAGGAGCTTATATCAGTAATTCAGGATTCGGCCACTCGAGCTAAATTTACGATTGCTTCGGTTAAAGGGAAGCCAAGCAGTCCTTGGTGGAATGAGGAATGTACGAGGGATTTCCGTCGGAGACAAGCAGCGTGGAAAAAGTTACAGTATAACCAGTGTCCCGAAAATTGGAGCAATTTTAAGTATTTTCGCGCTGTGTTCAAACGTACTGTTGCACGGGCAAAAGAGATATATAACACAAGCCGCTTCTCTTTCCTCTCGAAAACTAGTAAATAGGCGTGCGCTCTTCTCGTTCTTGCGGATTAGAAAAAACGGCCACAGCTCACCAAACCTTGATTCCTTCAGGCACACGCCAACAGCCTTAAAAATTCTTCTTGGTCAGTTGGCTGTAGGACTGCAGGCTCGTTTCACTTCCCGCTACCCGGTACTGGCCCCACCGGCCCATGGCCCCCCTGTCCTGGGCCCGGCTCCTCTTAACTTTGAAGAGGTTACGAAGGGAGAGTTATACGATGTGTTACAGCGTGTATCCGATGCAGCACCAGGCCCAGGATGGTATTACTGTCCCAATGATAAAGATGGTGTTTACGGAGTCGCCTGAAGACCTCCTGCATATTGTGAACCACTCTCTGCGCGCTTCCTGGGTGCCTCTCGATTGGCGTCTGTCGAAAGTTGTTCCCTTGCCTAAAAAACCTGGGTTAGGTCTTTAATTGGATAACATTAGGCCGATAAGCTTAACGTCCAATCTTGTAAAAATTGTTGAGAGGGTTTTATTGGCCAGAATCGAAAAGTTTTTAAATAGTGCTAACATTTTGAGTCCTCGACAGGTGGGCTTCAGGCCAGGCTGCTCGATATGGTCGGCGCACATAGACCTAGAGAGCCGCCTTCATCTGGCTCGTCGTTCCAAAGAGGCCGCAGCGCTTGTGACATTGGATGTGGCCAAAGCTTATGATTGCGTGGAACATGGCATACTTTTAGAAAAGATGCATCGGTTATGTTTCCCGAATATATTACTTCGTGGGTTAGGATGTTTTTAACCGGTCGCAAAATTCTTTATTGCTCAGAGCGGCGTTACCCTCCTCACATTACAATCAAACGCGAGGCTTACCTCAAGGATCCGTTCTTTCTCCGGTTTTATTTAATGTCTTACTCAGCGATGGTTCCCGTTATTGCGGGCGTACAGTCGTACTTGTATGCTGACGACCTGGCGTTTTTTAGCTCTTCAAGCAATGTACATGTCTTGTTTCAGTCACTGCAGCTTTATATGTCGACCTTAGAGTCATGGCTGGATGGCCTCTACCTATCCCTAAATGTCGACAAGTGTGCACTCTTGGCATTCCCAGTGAAAGACCCAATTTCGATTGATCTGACATACAGACAGAAATCAATACCGCAGGTTACCTCTCTGAAATATCTAGGAGTGTTGTATGAGAGCACTCTGAATTGGCGTCCTCACATTGAACTTCATTGCGGTGAAAGGGGGGAGAGCGGTTTCCGTGTTGAAGAGATATTGTAATAAGAAATCGGGTATGCGCAGAGACGTCCTCCTTATGCTCTATTGCATGTACGTGCGCCCTATTCTGGAATTCGGCTGTATCCTTTTTTCTAGTTATCCGTTCTACAAGCTCCGACCATTGATTACATTAGAAAGGCAAGCTTTGCGATTGTGTTTGGGATTGCCAAGGTACGTCCCCATTCGGGTATTGTACTGGGAGGCTCGAATCCTTCCTCTGATATCTCGTTTCAAGGTGTTGACAGTAGAAGCATAACCTTCGTGCAAATGGAATTTCCTATATCACGATCGCAAATGGTTTTGTACACTCCCCAGCGTCCTTTTTTGCCCAATCATGGCCCATGTACAAGCGTCCACAGGTAGTGTTCGTCCAGTCCTTGCTCGCCCCTTTAAATATCAACATATTATCTGTACCTACGTTTGAATATCGCACTGCGAGTGTGGACATTGACTTCGTCAACATTTTTCCCTCCAATGCCAAATGCTTGCCGGAGAGAACGATATCTGGCCTTTTAGAAAACTACCTAGAAGAGTTCCCGACACATGTGGTTATAGCCACAGATGCTTCTGTCCAAGACAAAAAGCTGGTGTAGGTATCTTTTCCCCTGCGCTTGACTGGGCATTTCCTCTTCGTCTTCCGAATTTCACGTCAATATATTTGGCAGAATTTTTGGGAATCGCGCTCGCTCTTCGAAAGCTCAGCGAAGAGCATTCCCAGGTGATCATTGTGACGGATTCTTTTTCGGTTTGCTCCGCTTTATCTTCCCCAACCGTTTCTCCACTTCGCCGATCGCTGTCGATGCTTATACCAGTACATGTCAGGGAAATCCGGCTGGTCTGGGTCCTAGGGCACGAGGAGTTGAACTTAACGAAACTGCTGATTACCTGGCAGGAGTAGCACTGAATGGTCCTCTCGTTGATACTGTGCCCCCGGTAGCCTATGTTGTTGGAAACTAGGTTTCGAAGGTACAGTTCACTGGACAGCTTCCCACCAGACAGCATCGCTGGCTGCCCAGACATTGAGCATCTCCGGTACTCTTGGAAGTGTGACTTTGCGCAGTCTCGGCTGTGCGAGGTCACACTGACTTGCTTGCGATGTCGAACACCTAATTTGAATTTTTATCTGCACCGTGCACGCATAGCGCCATCGGCCACCTGCAGCTTCTGTCAAGAGGAGGAAACACTTGACCACTTCCTGTTGTCTTGCCGGCGGTTCTCTTCCCTCCGAAATCGTTACCTGGAGGCTCCCCTCCGGCGCCTGGGTCTCGCCTTGTCGGTGCCTAATTTATTGTCATTTGGGGCAGTCGGGCTTGGTCGGTGCAACGGGGATGTTTTTCGCGCTCTTCACTCATTTATTGGCCGAAACAGGTCGCTTGCCTTGTTAATCAATAGCTTCAACCATTTTTTAATCGTTTATAAAATACCTGTTGGTACAGTAGTATTGAATTTCTTTTGGTTCCCAAATTGTTAGCATCACTGTACCCTATTTTTCCCTTCGTTTGAAACTAATTACTAAGCTTCTTTAGCAGTGAAATCACAATAAGACTTGGCCAATCCCCCAGAGTGGGTACGCGCCATTCTCGTTCCGGATCCAACCAACCAACCAACATACCTCACTCTTTTGCAAACAAAACACTCGAAACTCTCTCGGAAAGTGCGCCCCCGCTGTGTGAAGCGCTCCCGCGACTCTTATAATGCCTGCCAGGATCGCGTCCACTTTGAGTATTCGACGTAATTACGCGGCCGCCGAAATATATTCGGCAGGCCCTTTAACGGGGTCATCATTCGCTACCGGCTAGCTGCGGTGGTCCGTCGTGCTAAAGTACACTAATTAGTAGAATTCTCCATGGAAGCCCATGGTGGAGCATCGTCGGCCGCTCACTTCCGCTGAGCAATTTAAAAGGCCGCCATTCCTATACTACTACACGCACGCCAGGCACGAGGAGGGGGAATCATTTCCGCCCAGATCGATAGTTTGTATGTGACGTTTATATCGGCGGCTTCATGAACTTACCTGCCGAGTGATGTCGTAATAAAGTTAAGTTTAAGCAAAGTTGTTTATCGCCAATTCGCGTAGTTCTGCCACAGTTTCGGGTTATTTATAAGCCCTATGCTGTTCTCGAATGAACGCATGGAACATAAAACAGTGACCTTTCAAAATAGATGGGAGGCTCCTGATGCCTTCCGAGCATTAATTATGGCGGCATAATGGTGGAAGCGTTAAAATTCACGGTGAAATTCTTGCAGCTGTATTTGTGTTCGGCTTAAATAATGAAGAGGCGATCCGTCAACTCTCGGTGGACAGATGCGCTCGTATTGCAAAGTCGTCAGTTGGCTTATATTCAATAATACAATTGAAGTCCATAATGGCTCTGAGCGCTGCAAGCAAGAAGGTGAAGAAGTTTTTTTAACCGGTACGCACCTCTAATGTACTCTGCTAAGTTCTAGTAGAGCCGATGGAGCATTTTTTGAGCTGCGCAACCTCTGAATGAACATGAAATAGCTACTTATAAGCAATTAACAAAAAGCTCAACGACGCCGAACGACGTCAAGCACGCTCTTCTGTCCAACAAACTTTGTTCGCGGCGATACTGGACAATAAACGATAAAGCAGAAGATGGAGTCTGCAGCGGCACCGTAGTTTTGGAAATACCGCAATATTCTTAGTGCAGTTTGGGTCCCTATGTACTTGTCCCCGACATAACTAAGAGACGCAAATATAAATAGGCTACGTGGACGACCATGAAGGTCATGATTGTGCAGCCGAAAAACCGAGCGAATCCGAAATTCCCTCTACATGCTACCAATTAAGTAGCAGAAGCAGACGGAGGACACGGCATCGTGCCGTATCTTTGTACCGCCAGTTCATCACCTCGTGCCTGGGTCATCATGTCAGCATACTCATAACCGCGAAGCGAACTGTACGCTGCCACCCCAATCGGCACAGCGCCTACCATTGCGCGATTCGAACTAAATGTTAAATACGCGAGAGGAATGATTTCCGTAGACAAAAAAATGGCCGCGTATCTGCTCCTTACACCTCTCCCCGGAGGCGGGCAACATGCTGCGCATCCTACAAACACACACCTTCCCACACAGAACACAATTAATACACAGTCATCCACACCTCTTTACTGACCCTACCTGTCCATCCTGCGGGGCACTCGACACTCACTACCATTCCCTCTGCGAATGCCCCGCAGACCCGTACCCCACCGTTCCCTCCCCTCACCACTGGGAGCAGATGTTGCGTGACCCGGGGGAGTCAGGCCAAGTCCTGACCACCTCCCGAGCCCTGGCGGTCGCGGCGGCCCTGTGGGCCTCCTCCACCCCCAACACCTGATCCCGGTGGACGAAAAAACGTATTCCTTCCTTCCTTCCTTCCTTTCGTTGCAAATGTCGACAAAAGACGATAGTCTTTATCGACTTTTGGCAAGTAAATGCCTCCCTTCGCTTTCCCGCTCACCTCTCATGTTGTTCCTCTTGCGTCGCGCTCCTCCCAAGGTAAAGACGCCAAAGGTTTGCTTAAATCATTTTAGATTTGCCGCGTTCTACTGCACCAGGCCGGGTGTCTCGGTGCCAACGCTGCCGTACGGCGGAGACACGCGTGAATCGAGGCGCCCTACTTCAACGTTGATAGAACCACGTTGACCTACTCCACGTGCGTTGCAAGAAGAACGTGGAACCTATCTAGTGGAACCTTTCGTAACTATTGCCGGTTGATTTCTTAAAATGCCACTATAAGCTACAGTGGCGCGGGCGACAGCAGGCGACGGCGGAGCGATTTTTTCTGCAGTTGATGAAGTATTTAATTTCGCAAAAATCAAGCATGTATGATTTTTTATAAAGGAACACTGTGAATATCACTTCTGTATTAATTTGTTGTCTTGTATTTGCGTAATGTCTTGTTCCTCTTCAACAATGTTGACAAGTGTGAACATTACACCGGACTTAGACGGGTAGATTTAGCTGTGACTATATAAGACTATTGCGCAGGACTTGTTTTACTCTGGCCGGGTGGCTGAATCGAGTCACAGACAGACTGGTTGTTACGTTGTATCATTGATACCAGGATTTTTTAATAATAAATTTATCCTTTCAAGACATACAGACGGACAGACAGAGAAACAGACATACAGACAGACCAAAATTTCTGGGTTTAAGTAGCCCAAGAACGACTATCGTCTTTAAAACAATTTGCCTTCGCTGTCGTTTCCCATGCGGCGCGCACTAAAGCTGGCGTATATTACCCGTTCGCGACGACATGAAGCTTTGGGGAGCGGAGAGATTGGAAGAGGAGGGAGAAAGCGCTAGTACAAGAGTCGCCGCTGCATCAGCGCGATAACTCGCCACCGCCCTATATGCGCTTTCCAAAAGGGTGTGCGCAAACCCAAACTCAAAGCCTTCGTAGTCTAGAAAAAATGAGGCTGAAGGTCTACATCTGCGGCCACCGCGGCTGTGACTCGTAAGACGATTTAGCCATTCCTTACGTGATGTCATGCACTTGTTTTTCACGTCACTCGTCTTCAAAGAGAAGGCCCCGTAACCTCCTTTACCTTGGAGGTGATGCCTGGGTAGGAACTACCCAGTCTCTTCCATTGATACAAGCTGACCAGGCGTCGGTGAACTCCCGTGGGGCGCTGCTGGGTTAACAGGGCTCGGCCGACCACCGCCCGCTTGCACGGCTAATCGAATGATCGGGCCAGGAGCGGGGAAGAAAAGAAGCCAGCCAGACGGGAGGTAAACAAATAGGGAGCAAGGAAAAGCCTTTGCGGCCGCTGGGCAGTGTTTTCAATGGACACAGATGAATAGCTCGCACCTGTTCAGGGCTCGCGAAACGCGATAAAGGAAGGTAACTTCATTGGGCAACACGGGAACACGAGTTAAAAGAACGACCAAGCCGCGCACTGTTGACTACATTTTGAGAGAGCCCACCTAAAGCCTTATAAACCTACGCTTTTTTCAGCTTGTAGTTGCTGTTGTACTCGTAGACACTTTTTGTAATTGTTTGGGCCAATTACCTCTCTGTGGGCCTCTCTTGGGCCTTTCCCTCTCTGTCCAATTACCTTTCCCTTTTTTTGTCTCTTTTTTCCTTTTTTCCCATTGTTCCTCTTTCGCACGAACAGGATAGCAAACTAGGCCACAGCCTGATGAGCGTTCCTGTCTTTCTGTTACCGTTTTTTTTTTCTTCCTTCCCTATTTCAATTTTCACGCAGCACAGTGACGCGGGATCATCACCACTAACCGTACGAGCAGCAACCGCCCCTCATCTGCAGACGAACTGTTGCACCGTCCTTCGCTCAGCTGCATGATCCCTCCACTCCATGAAGAAATATTGTGCGTGACTATTTCGTCGTGGTTGGGACGAGGTGGACAGGGAAAAGGGTGTGTGCTTGCATGTGAATATTCCTGGACACTCTCGTGTAACACTTTTTTTACAAGTTCGAAATTTTCCTCACCCAGCGATTAACTTTGCTTATAAAGGCTGCGCGACATGTGTAGTCTGCGGTAACGGTAACGGAGCCCATAATTTCCAGGAATGCCGGAAAAGTAGACGATTCGAATGGACAACATTAGATTGAAGAAATTGCGGAATGTGGGATGAAGGTAAAAGAAAACCTTCTTTCGAAAGGGCTGACCACTGCTCGCTCGATCTGTAGCAACGACCGGTAACAGTAACATATAAAATCTAAAAGGTATTGAACAAATAAGTAAGCTTATAACTTCCGGATTGTTCTTTGGCGGGTGGGGGGATGGGGTAGGGCGTGTTGGACGAAATGTGTTGCCTATACAGTTTAAATTAGAAACTGCGTTTTATTTTCTTATCCTTTTTTGGGAGGAGAGGGGGGAGGTGTTCGAAAAAATGGCAAGTGAAGCTTGCAAACGAAAGCAGGATGTGAACGCGAGAACAGGGTATCCAGGATTTAGAACCGCCTGATTTTTTTCATATATGTTGTTAATTTTTGACACCCGGCCGCAGTGCGTAAGACGCAGGTGCAGGCCGAAAAAGTGTTTCAGCGCTCACGTCATATCGCCGCCTTGTAGAAGACGGGAACAAAGCTTAATAACGGCTGGCGAATTCGCACCAATTAAAGGGTCGTCTTTCCATAGTAGCCAGTTCGCACTCCGCATAAAAAGGTCCGGCGGACAATAGCTTCAAATGCGGCCATAATTCCTGAAATTGAGCAGGCATCAATCGAACGTTGCAAAAGGAAATGGGGAGGTAGAAGGGAGGGCTTTCAAGATAGGTTACATAAAGCGGGCCGAAAAGACTGTTTGGCAACTTCAAATGAACTTTACTCCCCAACTTCACTCCTCAGTAGGGAGAGACCGTACAGAGAGCCTCGACCGGTACAAAGCGTCATTAATATTCGGCTGTGTCTGCAAGGGTAGAGCCGAAACCGCACTGAAGCCATGACGAAACTTCCGGAACCCGGTTTATATTAGACTGTGCGCGAAGCTCAGAGATAACACGAGCCACCAAATAGAACCTCAAGTCAGCCGCGTAAAAGAAAAAAAAAAACGCATTGATCGTGTATGAGTTACGCGCTTGAAGAAAGCGAAAGCCTCGTTTAACTGCTAGCGCACGGCATAGGCCGTTTATCAGCGGAAAGAAAAAAAATGCGGACTGCTATTTCATGAAGCGAGGTGAAATGATATACAACGTTATGTTTCTTGCAGAAATGTGTTTCGGTGAAAAACAGCATAAAACAGAGTAAAACCACATAAAACGGGGGTAAAACAGCATAAAACAGCATAGACATTCGCACTTCAGTGGGCACAGCTTGGCGTCAGAGCTTCACACGTCGGTTAAAGACGCCGGAGGCGGAAAAATGGAGGAACCGGAAACTGCGGAAAGACGGGAACAACCAAAAGACAACACCTAAGGAGCAACGCGGCTGCCGAATTTTTGCAGCAACAACGCCCCTTGTACGTTTCCGATTGTGCCACATTTTTCACCAGCCCAATTTTTCCTTTCTTCCTCCTAACGGCTTGTTCCCCTGCTATGCACGTGCCTTAGATTCAGGGGGATTTGAGAAACGGCCCGCAAACAACGCGTTGTACATGGTACATTCGCGAAGCCCCGAAGGAACGCAGAGCGCAAAGGCACGGAGGCGGCTGGAGGACGCAATAAATCAGGCATAGAAGGCAGGCAAATAAAGAAAAGGCGTGAAGGAATCTTACAGTCCGGCGCGAAATTTTTCTTCTCCTTGTTGCACAAGACGACTGCTAGACAGAACAGGGAAGGAGAAATATAGTTGTGGGAAGTGAACAGCCTCCTCTCGAACGACCATGCCGCGGGCATCGCCGAAGAAACGGGAAGGAAACACGCACTGGTTGTCTCTCTATTTCGGGGAGAAGTCAGTATCGATTTGGGAACCCACGAAAGGCTGCGAAATGACAGGTGTGAAGGAAAGGGAAGGGGGTGGGGAAACATGACGTTAATCTGACAGATGGTGCTCCGGAAAATGCAGTGTGGGAGTATAGAGACACGAAGAGGAAGAATCCCAGAAAAAGCCACACCTTTTTCAGAAACGGGGAGAGCATAGATTAAAGTTGCTCTTCCCAATCGCGCGGGGGTGTTCGTTTGTTCCAGGTATCTGTCACTATGCGATGCAGAACAGGTGAACGACATGGTCACAGTCAGGTACGCAGTCATGGAAAACCCTTATGTGTACGGGGCTATAACACCGAAATAAACCACCAAAACTGTCTATGTACTGTCTCTAAATAGGACATCAGGGCTGGGAGACAGAGTCGTGTATTGCCTGCTAAGAAGAGTAGGTGAACACCCAACAATATCCCTGACAGATTGTCTCATTTCCCACTTGAAGGCAAAGGGCACACCCAAGGATGGTAAAAACGCGGAAGTTATACAAATGCTCAAGCCATAGAAGCTTCAAAACCTCAACGTATTACGATCGATATCCCTGACATAGTGCTTGAGTAAGCTCTATTACCGCATCGAGGTCAATCGCTTATAGCCGCACTTCAAGTTCACAGGGGCTTGCATGATCCAGTAATTCTCCAAGAATTCCGGCGTAACAATTGAGCAGTGTGTAACACTTGAGCAATGCTATTACCTGAGCGTCAAAGTAAAGCTGCGTCTTTCGTCTCCTACGGCGTATCTTTTCCCAACTGTAATGAAGCGGCAAAGCAATTTTAACCCGACAGTATAACAACACAACTACTGGCAGCTACGATCGACAAGGTCGCCGCAGTCATTCCTCTGCGACCAAACCAGCCATTAAAGCTCGTTATATGACGTAAAAATTGCGAGAAAACGAGGGAGTCTACCTCGGGGGACGGTTCTCTATCCGAAACCTTGCTTTTGTTTCCAACACGGGACACTCGGTAGGCCTACCTCAATTCTTTGAGAAGCACCTGGTCGAGAGGGTCTCGCGAGAAGGCGATGTCTGTGCGCAGCCCGATAATGCACTGCCCCTCCACCAAACCGCTCGTACATCTTCTCCAGCTTCACCAATCACGAGCTGCCAGGAGGGAGCGGAAGAAGAGTGGCAGTGCAGTGCTCAGAGTACGATGGGAAAGCTAAGAGAACCCCACAAAAAAGAGCGATGATAACGCCACTGCTAGTCAACGCTGCAAGAGGAACAACAAAGCTAAAATATTACTGAAGGGTGAAAATAAGTTATAGCGGCGTAGCGAGAACGGTAAAAGAAAGGAAGGCGACAGCGTTGTTGCACAGGATCAGAAGCAAAGAATGTAGAAGAAAAAAGAGCGAAGTCAGAACAGATGTAACAGGTAACCGACACCAGCAAAGGGATGAGGGGAACGATACAATGATCGGGTATAAAAAAAGGTGAACTTGCCGGCAGTACCTCCGCCCATCCATTTTTCAGAAGATCAATTTTTCAAAGAACGAAGAGCACGCAAGCGCACGGCGGAGGACCAGAGAACTCTCACAGCCACTTGGGGCCTCTACATGGGCATAAAAAAAACGATAATATCCCCAAAAGCAGCGCCGTACTTTAGGTGCCTTCCAGAAAGCTTCTTCCAGCTAATAAGCTTGTACCTAAGCATACAAGAACTCTCTTGCACTAATGAGACGTAGAACGAAGAGAGAAGAGAGCGATGATTATGAGGTTTAACACGCCGACGCTACACCTGCAGGCGATGGGGCGCGGCGTAGCGGAGGGCACCCGTTTAATTTTGATCACCTGGGAATATTTACGTGCGCCGAAATCTCGAGCACACGGGCGTTCTCGCTTTTCCCCTCCATCAGAAAAGCAGCCGCCGCGGCCGGGAATCGAACCCGCACCCATGGGCTCAGCAGCACAGCGGCATAGCCACTGAGCCACCGCGCCGGGTCAAGAGGGGGTCCTAGACGTCATTTAGGATTACTAGCGCAGAATGTATAGCCAAAGGAGGAGCTGGGGCAAGTCTGATGAGAAATGATCGCTAAAATCGTTGCCAACGTGCAGACTAACGGTTACTGCCCGACGCTTCAGAAGGAGGCATGGCATTTTGTGGACTGCGACGCTTCGGCGCTGAGGGGAGATGTCCTGCAAAAAATTAAGTACGAACACAGCGGAGGAAAATTATGTTTAATTTAAACCCTGCTTATGCTAGCAAGCGCTTCAGCGACGATTAATTTAGCCCTCGAACGTTCTATAGCTTCACTATCTTTTCCTAAAGGTACCCTGCAACACTTTTCTCGACTTTTTTTATGTCTGATTGATTTCGTAACGTAGTCAGCAAAGACTAATTTCTTAGAATAAGGAGTTACAAAGTACCTCAGCCAAAAATTGCTGATCTATGCCCATCAGATAACTCTTAAACTTGCTCAAGAGAATTTTCTCCCTTTCCCGGTCTTGCCCTTCTTCCAGCGCTCGAATTACGTCATTACAGCCGTGTAGCGGCTGTTCGCCGGCTCCCTTTCAGTCGCAGCAATTAACGCATTACGTAGACACTTAAAAAATATGCCACAAAAGCAAAGCAGAAACGAAGAGCGCATCTGCTGCGACAAACGAATTACGCAGTACCTCTCCTGGCTGGCTATAGCTATAGATTTCCCAGGGCTTCCACACCCGAAGGAAAGAGTGAAAGCGTTTATCGGAAGTGTTGCTGGGTCCCCTTTAATCTACAGTTAACAAAGTGACCAGTTTACAAGCATCGGGTTGCACAGCCGCCACTTTGCTGGTAATTGGTCGTTGGAATCTATAAAATGCAAGACTCAGGTGGTACACATTCCAGCCCTGTGCCGCTTTGCATCTAGTTTGTTAAGCACTAATTGTTCATTCAGGATTCCCCTTCTATCGGTAACGGGAAGCCGACGGTGATAACACGCCATGCATTCTCAGTGGGCATCTCTGAAAATTAATCGACTCTCTGTTGCAGCGCTATTGCCCCTAATGCCGTCGACATACTAGTGAGAATCGATCCGGCGGTTATAGATTCTATTGCAGTGATGCTGCAATGGCCCGCGAAACTCACTCTCGCTAAGTGGAACACCCAGGAGTTCTCGAATGCTCGTCTCTACTCGCTCGACCCCGATTTGCAGCGCCATTCACCTACTAACGTGCCAAGCTCGAAAGTCACCTTACTTTGTCGCCTGTGGCTACCTGTTGCCTTCACCGGTGCATACCCTTTCACTATTGACATGGTCAACAGCCCTGCTTGTGATGTGTGCGCCACCGAAGAGACCACTGAGCACCTGTTGTGCCATTGTGACCGATTCACAATGCCGAGGCAGCAGCTCTCCACCACACTTTGCCAACTCGACGACAACCCCTTTACAGCGCCGACTATTTTGGGTCATAAGTGTTGCCCTCCACAGTCCGAAAAGGTTGTAAAAGCCTTACTTCGCTTTTTGAAGGGCACGGCCCCATCTGAACGACTGTAGGGACGTTAATACGGTGCATAGTCCTTCGTTCGGCAATTTTGTCACTTTACTGCCTTAGTTTGGCGCATTCTCTTTTTTTGTGTGCGTGCTTTGTACTATATTTGTACTCGACATGGCCACGCCTTGTGTCTTTCTAATGTTCTTCCTATTCTTCTCTCTTTTAATATGTACAGCGGTCATTTCTTTCTCTTTCTATTCCCAAATCCCGATCCCCATGTATAGGGTAGCCAACCGGACAGTTCCCTAGTTAACTTCCCTGCCTTTCTGTACTGTTCTTTCATTCCTGCCTTCCTTCTTCCCTTCCGAAAAGTAGAAAAAAGGGGGTTCCTAATTACAAACTTGCTGCACGAACCCCCGTTTTCGTTACGGCTTGCGGCACGCCACCCCTTCGGGGATGCGAAATCACCAACTGCATCCGCTCTTAGAGAGCAGAGCATGCAACCGAAACGACGGTAAAGCAAGATACAAAGTATACAAAGAAGAAAGGAGGGTAAGGGTAGAAGGAAGGAAGGAAAGAAATGGTGCGACAGGGCGGACTAGGATGAAAGGGCTGTAGCGGGGCGTGCGGGAGGGAGGTGATGTCGCTGCCTCGGCGGCGGAACAAGACCATCGCTGACGTTACTTTTAACGCATCTTCAACGACGAGATATGAGAGGCCGTTGGCGTGGCCGCTCATAAGCGTGGCTGTATCAACACTTTCAATTTATCGTTATAGACAAGCGTTACAAGGGCGGTCCGTGGCCCACAGCAACGCCGACACGAGTGCTCGCTTTGTTTGCGGCCCACCCGTACGAAGTGAAGTTTGTTGCATGTGCGGGGGATCAACTTACTTAACAAGAATAAAGTCACGAGCGACACCTGCAACAACACGAAGTGAAACCATGCGTCGATTCCGGCAGTTTTTCGGAAGTCGCTCTGGCATCACAGTCTTGGGAAGTTTCGGGCAGTTGATTTTTTTTTTGTTTACTTCATCTTGGCTCTGACGCCAAAACTGACGTCACAATTTTCTCCCCACCCCCTCCCTCGCTCACTTCCTCGCTCCTCAGCTCCCTTCCCGCTCGATATGCCCTCCGTGGTGGGCCCAGTGGGTGGGGCTAAAGCAAGAGCACCCTAATGAGAACTTGGGATGCTGCAGAAGTTGTTTTTTTATTATTGGTAGGAAAGCGGTCGTCGTCAGCTGTGTGGAAGGTGGGTTTTGGCGGCTGGTAGCTGGCTTTCCCCGTCATTCTGAAAACAAGGAAACAAAGGTTCTCAAACGCTCCTTGCTAACCACCGACTCGCACTAAGATCCCTGTCACAAGTAAGACAAAATAAAATCAAGAGAAGTGGGCTAAGAATGCGCTTAGCATCATTCTTCGCCGGAAGGGGGGGGGGGGGGGGTGCGTCCGACCAACGCTGACTTTGAAGAGAAAACATGCTGAGTAATGGAGCCCGAGCTCTACTCCCGCGATACAGTAAATGCCCGGATCGTCGCTCAATGGAGTTTCTTTTGCGCAAAGTGCAGTCGGTGCAAAGACAGTCGTCAGGTAGAGCCTCACGGTCAACGTGCATGAGAACGGCCACTCCCGTCACACAGCCAATTATGCATGCGCGGATCTCGCTTATAACACACCAATTACCACAAGCAGGGAAAGCGGGTGCGTTCGCGCGCACTGCTTGCGAAGCCCGACGGCGCGATGGACGTGGGTGCCGCATCGAGGGATACGAGCGCTTGACAGGTAAACACCTTCTAGGTATATAGAAAGCCTGTGACTTTTATTCGCGCTCCAGCAATACTCTATTATAAATAGGGCTCTTCAGCCGTGCTCCATGTTATATTTTCTTTATCTCGGTATTCAGGAGCATTGGAAGCCCGTGATTATACATGCTGTCATGCCACTACACCAAGGCATCATTCGTATGTACGCGGGGTTGTCAACGTCTTGTGGACACGGGCTTTCGGGAACCCTCTCCGCGCAGTCGGCCTAGAACAATTCTTTTCCGGCGACAGTGTGCCGTTTACGTGAACGCTACAAACAAACCCCGTTAGCGTGGCCCTCCTGTCTGCAGCCCACACCTGGTACACGCGTATACGGCAGCCACGATGACAATACAATCTCGTGTATACAAAAAAAAAAGAAAACGTGGCCCAAACTGGACGTGGATAAACGAGAGAAGATACGACAGATACAGGCGCCTGTATCTGTCGTATCTTCTCTCGTTCATCCGCGTCTAGTTTGCGCCACGTTTTCTTTTTTTTTTTTTTGTAAACATGTACCAACTAGCTCTGCAGCAAGTCTTGTTCGATCTCGTGTACGCCGGGCCATTTCTCCTTCCACTTTCCTCCCGTTGCTCCATCTCCTCTACCTCCTCCTCTTTCCCCTTCTTCTCTTGCGGCGCGCCTGCCTTGAAACATTGCCCCTTTTCTTCCTCCCCCTCCTCCTTGTTTCGTCGTTATTTCCACGAAACTAGAGTAGAAGGCTGTGGAAAACACAGGGTTCATTAGCACGCCACGGCTGCCCCGACACGCACGTCGCAGGCTGGACGTCCACGGTTGATCTAATATGCGGCGACGACTACGCCCAACCCGAGCGGAAATACCGCGGGCCGGCGTGCCGGTGGGGATGACGATGCCGTCACGCAGTGAAGTTCCTCGTTAAAGCAAGCCGTGTGAGCGCGGGGTAAAGGAACGCGCCTGTACAGTATATTATTTACAATCACGGCGGCAGTTTCGTCGCTCTGTCAAAGCAGGAGCAGGAGCCTGGAGCCCTATTTTCGAGTGTGGATTGTCAGTGAATTCATCATCTTGACCGGAAGTTATTTTCTTTATGGTTTCAGTTTTGTCACGTGCTTCCGGCCTACAAAGTTATTGAGTGGGCTGCCGTCGTTGCGACGTTTCATGACGTTTAACAGCCCCTGTTCTAAGGAATACCTTTTTTATTGGTGCTAAAGGCCGATGTTATGTTAAAAAAAACTGGACGAAATGTAATAAACATGACAATCCTGGCTTGCTCTTGCTATTCAACAAAAATATTGCCTCCAGGCCATACCCTATTTCTGATTGGCTGAGGATGTGCGGCGTGTTGTAGACTGTTGGCGCGAACGTGAGCGCGACACATTCGCCGCTTTATCCTCCGCAAAAGTGACCTATTTGACGTCAGAATTTGGGAATTCTGTCGATCTGAAATGATGCAAAAAATTTCACGTACCTCCACAGTGCCCAGAACAGCAGTGGGCTATTTCTTTTTTTTTTTCTTGTTTCTTGTTCTTTGTTTTTTTTAGTACACCTTGTAACACATTGTTAAAAATCACCTCTTTTCTCTGCATGTCCCAAGATCACTGCACAGGTCTTCTAGCCGACGATGCTGGCGTATTGCCTGTCGGCTGACGCAGAATGAAAAACGCCACTGCGCACGCGGAATATAAATTTAACTCAGCAGTGATAATATTATTATAACAATTGCCTTATAAAAGCCTTCATACTAGAGCTTGAGCGTCTGGCGGCCAGCACTAAGATTTGCGTGTGAATTTCGGTTTCGTGGAGCAAGGGCTGCAGAGACCGAAAATTGCTATTTCAGAGCTTTTTAGGCAATCAGTTCATCGTCTGTTTGATAGAGCGTTTCCTGTTAATAGACGCAAAGTCAAAAACAGAACCAAACTACACATATTCCGTTCCACTGTTCTCACTTTTAAGCCACCGTTAGTGTAAAGCTAAAATCATTGTCCTCCGATGGAATTAACACATCTGCTTATACAAAGAGCATATATTTTCCGGCAATCCCATATACTTCCGTCATTGTTCACGGTCGTTTTAGCTACGGCAAACAAACCTTCGAGTAGAGCTGAAATAGGTAAACAATCATCCCCCCCCCCCTTTTATAGCGTGCGTGCGTGCGTGCGTCCGCACCAGTCATAATTACTTTTCGCCCCCCAGAAAACCATGTAGGCGTTCTAAATTCTAACTGTCAAGAAACACTTAAACTTTATTATGGATCCTTTATTAGCCAAAAACCGTGAAACTTGGCGCAGTTTCTGCTGTTCTTACGGAGGTAAAGCGCAGTATTTACATGCTAAAACAGGATTCCCAAAATCTCTCCCACGACATCACCTGTACAAAACGTTCCTGAAAAATCGGTTTGAGGAAGTTAGTCTCTGATGCCATTTTTCTGTTTTTATTTCTATTTTATTCCTTGAATATCTTTGCTACCACAGATGGTGTGCCTATTTTAACGTGAACGCTAGCTACTGTCGCAACGTCATACAGGGGTTTGTGGGGAAGTTTTTAAAAAATGAAAAGCAAGAACCTTGACAATAACCAAGGAAATCAAAATAACAAATTCTGAATAATTCAGTGCCGTCGCGCAAGTGACTTAAAATGACAAAAAATCCCGGGCAATCTCCACTAACGTGAAAACTGAGGGGGCGAAGCATTCAGTGCATAATGTATTCAAAGATTGTAAGCGCCTGTCTTGCCACACGGCGCGCGCTGATTGGGTGCCGCAGAAGCGCTGGTGAAAGGAGCAATCGCGCGCTTGCTGAGGCGGTGGCGCCCGCTCTCAGGTTAAACCAGATTTAATCAATTTTCTGGCCCCACCTGTCCCAGTATGAAGTAGTGGCAATGGGTCAACGCGAGCGCTGTGCGATGCCCGCGCCTCGGTCAGGGGCTCGAAGAGAAGAGAATTTATTATGAAACCACATATCAGCACGCAGCGACTCGTCTTCGGGCGTGAGAAGAGAATTTATTATAAAGCCACATATCAGCACGCAGCGACTAGTGGTAACAGCGCTGCCCAAAAAACAGAAAAAACAAAATCCAATCAGTTTCCAAATACTCCGGTGATCAACGAGGCCGCGGCACCGGGGAAGTATGCCTTTTCTTGCTTCAGCCGACCACTCTAACCGATCAGGCCAAGCGTCGAGAGCCGGTGGGTATTTGAGTGTACCATAAAGTATCACCCGTCTACAAACAGCTTCTGCTTGCGCTTGAAGATTGCTGAAGCGGACAGGGAGCGTTCTACAAATCTTTAAATAATGTTAGTTAATTTTGATCAGGTTTTATCTAACATACATATTTCTTTTAGTGAGGGTTTTAGCGCGAGGCGTTGGAAAACATGTGTTCCGGTGTTTTATTAATACCGTGACTACATGAGATCACGACGACGACAGTAGACGCCGATAGCCCGAGCCCCTAAGGTGCTTCGCCCCCAAAAAACGCGATAGTGGGCTAACTATAATGTTTCGGGTACGCGAAGTCATACGCAAGAAGAGTCAACCCTCTGAAGGGACACATTACCGTTATCGCGTCTTATCAGATTAAGTGCCCCCCCCCCCCCCCCTCCAAGCTTGTTGACGCTAGTTGAGTTAAATCATTTCAGCGAAAACGAAAATAACCGCTCGGAGAGAGAAAATAAACGTTTATTTAAATCAACAGAGGGGATTGTAGAGGGGAAGGAGGCGTGCTCAGTCCAGGATGCCTTGAGCGCGGGCAGCATCGACAGCCCTTTGAGCCAGCCGAAGCTGGTCGTCCAGGCCGGTGCTCTCCAAGGCGCTCTCCCAAAGCTCGACAGTAGAAAGTTGCAGATGGGGAGGAATCAGTGGGGATTGGTCACACCCTCCGACCAATGGCGTAGCGTTTCGGGTTCTCTGCAAAATCGGCAAAGCGGAGAGTTCTGGCGGTTAAAAAGGTGAAGCCGGATAGGATGGGGGAATGTATTCGTCTGGAGAGCACGTAAGTGACGTTCGTACTCTCGGGGTAGAGATTTGTAGGGGGGGGGGGGGGGGGGGGGGGGGTCTGACGCGACAGCCTGTAGTGCTGCGTGACCTCTGCGTAAGAGGTCAAGGGCTGCATGCGCTCGGGTTCGGCAACGCTGCTCTCGGCGCCCGCTCGGTGGGTCAATTCCCGAGCGATGGCGTCCGCCGCCTCGTTTACAGGGATAACGTGATGTGTCGGAGCCCATACAATCCTGATTAGCCTCTTCGGGGACTGCTGCTGGATGATGCGTAGCGTTGTTGTGTGCAGGCGTCCCCTAACGAAATCCCGACAAACAAACGTAAACAAATAAACAAAGCCTGCTGCGAGTCAGTGACAATGACCGCTGCATTAGTTTGTACGACGGCGAGGGCGATGGCCACTTCCTCCGCTTGTGTAGTGTTGTCGCCGGCAAGATAGAGGCTGCAACGGTGCTTGTTTTTGATGACTACGGTGGATACCGTAGCGGACCTACCCGGATAAGACGCCGCGTCCGTTTACGCCGTTGTTGGTTGATTGCCATACATCTTGTATATGGCTTTTGCTCTGGCTTCCCTCCTGTCGACGTGGTACACAGGGTGCATATTACGGGGCAAGAAATTTACCGTGATGTTTTTACGTACTTCGTGCGGTAGGTTTCCCGTGAGTGTAGGCGGGTGGTCGAGTGGAGCCGAGAGCCTCAGGCGTGAGAGGATCGCCCTCCCCGTTTCCGTAACCCCCAGCCTCCCTCTCTGGTTGGTGAGATGAGCCTCAATTAGCTCCTCGGCAGTGTTATGAATGCCGAGCCGAAGAAGCCTTTCGGTGGAGGTGGAGACCGGAAGTCCGAGTGCTTCTTTATATGCCTTGCGGATCATCGTGTTGACTTTATGTGTCTCGGTGATGCTGAGCAGAGCGTATGGTAACACGTATATAATCCTCGACACGACAAAGGCCTGGACAAGCCGAAACATGTCCACCTCTCCCATGCCACGGGTTTTCGCGACGATCCGGCGTATCATGTGCGTCACCTGATCGGTCATTGTCTTGAGTTTGGTAATGAGTAGTGAGTTGGTCTTGTTTGCTTGAAAGGTCATTCCGAGAATCTTTATATGCTGAGATGGAGTGATGGTGTGGCCATCCAACTTGAGGCAGATGGTAGGTGTGCCTGGGACATGTTTCCTGGCGTGGCGAAACGACTAGCAACTCCGTTTATTGCGTAGCGTAGCAGACGCCGCACGACTTCGCATACTCGCTTACCACATCCGCTGCTTCTTGCAAGCGATACTGCATTGCCCCGATTGACCCCGTGAACGTCCAGATGGTAATGTGATCCGCGTATAGGCCATACCTGATCCCCTGGATGTTGTTGAGGAGAGGCGGAAGCCCAACGAGGGCAATGTTAAACAGCAGGGGAGAGAGCACTGCTGCCTGAGGCGTACCGCGACCTCCAAGGAGGAATGGTTTGGCCGTCTTTTCCGCTTGATAGCACGATGAACTCTGTAAAACACCTGAATGCTACGAACTATGAGACAGTTCCCCAGTACATACTCTCGGTCACAATTTTTTGTTTCGTGTTCGGGCTTTTCCGTTTCAATTTCCTGTTCCGTCGTTTGCAGCCCTTTACTGATTCTGTGACTCAAAAGCTCGTCCAGAACCATTCCCTAAGAACAACCGCCCCAATCCATGAAAACTGTGTGCCTTTATTGCGTCTCCACCTCGGTATTCTGCAATTTGCCAAGTGACATTGACGAGCCCGAAGTAATTACAGGCCACTCTCCTGTCCCCTGCCGCTTGTAACCCCCGAAACTCCCTATGCGCCTCCAACGAGTGCAAGCTAAGAGTCTCGATCCTCAGGAGATATCCTTGGAGCTGGCTGTATCAACAGACGCGACTCACGCCAGCATCGACTGCCGCCCTGTCTCTAATTATCCTGCTCGATCCCCGCATTCCTCTCTTCTACAAGAAAAATCACTCTTGCAATGCATACGCAGCGACCAATTTGAATCGATGAGGGACGCAGGCACGTGAAACAATATAAACGTAAACTGTGGGCCGTGGCAGCGTTCCTCACTGAACGACGCATAACAAACAAGACCGACAGACAGCCAATGCCAACTTCACAAGTGGAAGGGGGGGGGGGGGGGGGAGCTTTCCAACTTCCTGAAGAACAAGGCGATAAAGAAGAGGAGAGATCGGTCGAGACATCCGAAGCGTCCCGAGGCATCGGGAGAGCGACTCCGAATTGGCGTAGGCACACTAAACCGGCTGCAGGTCAATTTCTGACAGGTCGCCCAGCGCGACAGGTCGCCGAAGGAGGCAGGGGGTGTCGCTCTGCTCTCTACGCTGACTGCGGACGAGGCTTTTATCCCCGCGGCAGGGCTTGCGGGGAAGTAACAATCTGGGATAGCCGTTCGATGGAGAGCCGGCGGCATCGCAGTCGAGATGGCACGGCCGCAATCAGGGACCCCGGACGCTTCATTTGCACTGTGTTAGAATGCTCTCCTCCAACCCCCGAATCACCCCGGACGGACAGAGAGTGGCTGTCACTCTACGACAGTCAGACGCCTTCCCCGCTGGGCGGTCTCGAAACGGACTGTCGGAGCGAGCGGGTTGTTTTCGACGAGGATCAGCTGTGTCGCTGCCTTCAGGGAGGTGCGAAGAAATAAAGGAATGGACTGCGGAGAAAAATATAAGGGATCGAAAGCGAACAAGTAAGCAAAGCAGCCCGAGAAATCTGCTACCCGTTGCTTTCATGCATTCGAACAGGTGGCTGGCGGTGAAGCCCTCCCTTGGATGACTCCCCACCGCGCTATCTTAGCTCGTGTACAGTGAGATACATAAATAGGTGTGCTAGCATTCCTTAGAATCTTGAAGAGAGCAGTGGGCTCCTGATCTCGACGAGAAGTTTCTCCAACTTGTCCTTATTTTCTAATTGAAACCCCGCGCTTAGGGTGGGAGGTTCCCGTTTGAACCCATTCCCATTTGACCCTTCCCGCTTGTTCCCTCCCGTTTCAGCCCGGCGCAAAAGGACCTTACCGTTTGGCCCTTTACCCCTTGGAGCGTTCCCATTTGAACCCATTCCCATTTCAACCTTCCCGTTTGTTCCTTCCCATTTCAACCCGGGGCGAAAGAACCTTCCCGTTTCGCATTTTCCTTTTTAGCCCGTTCCCGAAATAACGTACCCAGTTTATGAAACGTTATCTTATTGTTTTTCTTTTATTTCCGCTTGTTTACAGCCGTTGAGATAGCATGGTCAGTACATCAAGAGTCCTTGACTGCTTTCCAAACCTGGGGTTCACTTTTTGAATCTACAGACGACAACATTTGGTTACAATTCAAGTCATACCAACTAACAAATCTACACAATTTACACGAAAACAGCGAAAATACCTAAATGCACTTAACTTCATGTATTTGGGTTGCGAGGGTGTCCCTGCTTCTGCCTTCGTTTGCTCTTGTTCGGTCGCCTGACTCTCTTCTCTAGCTTCTTTAGATCCACCCCCAAAACACCAGACACTTAAGTTTTAATTAAAACGAAGCCATCATGGCCGTGTCCCGAAAGATTGTGAGGAGGAACTACTGACACACACGATCAACCAAATGTTTATCCACAAACATATATATTATCTAGTCTAGAGCAAACTTTAACTCAAGCTTCAGGATATTCCTCAAAAGACGAGTAAATAACTAATAAAAACCAACCGACCCATAGCAACTCCGAGCGCTGGCCATCGACCCTCGGGCGGCCTCTATAATCCTACGACGCGCGCCGAAAATATGCTCAGCGCCGAAGGAATTTCGGCCTTTGTCAACCAGGCGTGTCCATTACAAAAGGAGCGGTCAGTCCCTGGTCACATATATCCGTCGTAGTGGTGACACTGTAGACCTGTTAAGAATTCGAACCTCACTGCCCACCCTGGCCGGTGCAACTTCTCCAAGCGCCGCGGCGGGCCTTTCTCTATTCATCTCTAGCCCCACGAATTACGCCGAATTGAGGGTAACCCCACCGACCAGGACGCACCCGCTTTTTGCATGCTCTAATGCGGTAATCACCGCCCCCCCCCCCCCCCCCCAACTAGAGAGACCTTCCGCCGGTATCACAAGGTACCCTCGGCGCTGTATAGACCTGAGACAACAATCGTGCGGCTCCCCACAAAAGGACATATTAACCACCCTTTCCTGGCTGGGATTATTTTCATCGCCTAGACGCGCTACCCGGCTTCCCCAGAAAAACGATGAAAAGCGGAAAGCGCTTCCGCGGCTGCTCCTAGCGCCCCTCGGACACTTCGGCTGTGCCAGTGCAAAGAAGCCGCGCAGGCTTTTATGCAACAAAAACGCAGGACAGAAAACCCCCTGCGTTCTCGCAAAATGTATAATTGGCTGAGTTAACACATTCAATAGTTATTTTTGCTTTTTTAACTCTCTCCTATGGACATCTTGGATCTATAGATCTTTCGAACCCGAAGACAAAGCTACGCTCCAGACAGTGAGCATAAGAGCGGCTCTTAAATAAATTTAAGCCACACGTACGGACACCAACTGCATAAAAATTCAATGCGTGCATTGCTCAAGATATTGGGTATCTTTCTAGTACACTTTCGGCAACTACAAATATTTTATCAAGAGGGCACTATCCGCCTAAGGCATTCGGAAACTTTTATCGGCCGGAAATATCGGTCGATTCCTGATAAATTGCTTCATACAAGTTTTTAGTGCATGACCCGTTGCTTCTAAGCACATTTTGGGGAACAGTTTAGAAGACGGCGACGCATATTTTCAGAAATTCAAATGGTTTAGAACGATGCGGGTTCAAATGAGAAGAGCGCTTTGGGAGCGGGTTGAAACGGGAAGGGCGTTTTGGGAACGGGCTGAAATGGGAAGAGCCCAAACGGGAAGGTCATTACGGGAGCGGGTGCACACGGGACGGGTCAAGTGGGAAGGGCGTTTCGGGAATGGGTTCAAACGGGACGG
>JABSTR010002882.1:0-17538 GCA_013339765.2 Haemaphysalis longicornis | reverse complement strand
CGTTTTAAAACTCTTCGCCTCCGCCTAACCCACAACACGGCGCCCAAGCTGCTTGCTGCGCCAGGTGGCGCCGCCGTCGCAACCGGCTCCCTGCAGCCGGCGAGGAAGCACGAACGAAAGCGGCGGTTGCCGCAGCTGCTACGGCCGTTGCGAGAGAAATCGCGATATACCGATCACCATGATTATAAATCCCTATTTACGTTTGTAAGCGGTAAATCTAGACCAGGTTACCGAACTACGGCGCTCAATCGGCGACAACGATTGCGGAGTGGCCGCATGCATTTGCAAGGCCGAGAACTTGCTGGGCTAGTTGGTGAATAGTTGCCATGAGCTGAAGCGCAACAAAATACACGGACGATGAATACAGACTAGACAAGACAGGCGCCTGTGATGTATACTTGTATTCATCGTCCGTGTTTGCGCTTCAAATCATGGCAAATTTGCAAGGCCGCGGTTTTGTGTCTGAACCTCCGCATTCGTTTACTGCATTGTCTGCCGCTTCCTATAATATAATTTACGTTTCTGCTGAGGCGGCTGCATGTTTAAACCGCTAAACCTAGAAATAAATGCACGCAGCAAACATTTTCAGTTAGAGAACTAAAACAGTGGATGCT
This sequence comes from Haemaphysalis longicornis, assembly GCA_013339765.2. Lineage (NCBI taxonomy): Eukaryota > Metazoa > Arthropoda > Arachnida > Ixodida > Ixodidae > Haemaphysalis > Haemaphysalis longicornis. Next base: position 16,924 of record JABSTR010002882.1, on the reverse strand, counting down.
TTTTATTGACAAGACACGAAGATCAGCAGCTTCACGCGGTGGATGAGGCAGAGCGGGGAGCAAAGAAGCAGACGATCGCAGGCTGCCACATAATACCATGGCACCTACAAAAAAAAAAGCTATTTACAACAGCATTTACAAGACTGCAAGAGCTATTTACAGGAGGCGGGCGGCAGCCTCTTCGGTGCCAAAAAGGCTACCCCGCAACAATTTCATGGCAACAATGCACAAAAGCTATTTACAACAGTATTTACAAGACAGCAAGAGCTATTCACAGGAGGCGAGCATCAGCTTACTTGCCCAGAAGGCTACCTCATAACAATATCATGGCGACAATGCTGAAAAGCTATTTACATCAGTATTTACAAGCCCTCAAGAGCTATTTACAAGAGGCGAGCCTTCTTCCTCGCATTTTTTTACTTTTTTTTGCTGACGTGGATCTCTCAGCAAGAAATCGAGTGTAGAACGCACGCGCATTGTCAAGTAGAATTTCACTATTCGAACTGTGAATTCCTCGTAGTGCACATTACCAGGCGACCCTTGCAAGTGTCAAATCTGAGATTATGTCAACTATCTTCCAAACAAGTTTCCGAAGACCTTTTGTGTTTTGGTTTCTGCCTCTACACTGACTCAACGGCACCCAGCAGCTAGGTTAGCGATTTCGAATGGGTGTCGCTTCAGGGCTCGAGGCGCACAATGATCTAGCTTCTGTGAGAACAGACGCGGCAGGCCGCTCTGTGTGTCTGTAATCGTTGCCCTAAACTCGACACATTCGGAAAACCTTCAAAGCTTTATTCACGACATATCCAGCAAGGTAGTACAAACTAGCGGTCTTGGGTGTGGCGCGGCTGTAGAGTGTTTCAGTTGCACCTTCAGGACATTCTTCAAGGTTGACCGAAGCAAGAAGACTCTGAAGTTTCTCATTTCTGGCTTCTTTCTCCAACAAGGCTGCATCTTCATGTTGCTCAATGTCTCCTCAGAGAAATGAGGACCGGATTGGCTTCACCTGTGCAGTTTCCCTTTGTGGCCATTTTGAGAGGCGTATGCAAGCTGAGGGAGCGGAAGACTTGCTGAAGTTAGTAATGGTTGGGTGGTCCTCGTTACCACAGAATGTTCGCACAACCACCAAAGAAAAGCTGAATGAAACAAACAAGACTTGCTTTATATCTTCTACTGATGTGGAAACTCTCTATGAAATGTATATTTCTGGAAATGTGGAATTTTTTGAATCAAAAGAAAAAGTGGTGTACCTCCAGTGGGTCCTGATTCAACTTGACCGTGAGTACGTACGGCACCCCTTGTTTATGAAGGAGGTCGATGACATCAAGGAACAGACATCAAAGTGACTCGCAGAGACTCAACGCTATCTGAGAAGCCAAACATCTTGGTGTTGTCCTCTTTGCAGCTCTTCTCAGTGGAGTTCAGCATTTCCAGGAAATTCTCTTATTACTGTAACAAAAATTCTTATGAGTTAATTTTCATGAACTCTAATCAATGAATCTTCTGCTGCGTAGCTAATGCCACCTCTATGCAACTCACCTGAATTTGACGAGAGGCTTCGTCTTATTCCTCCACAGGAATTCTTGCGTTTAGGGCGTCAAAGAGATTGTTTCAGCATCAAGGTGAACTCCTCTGTACATTGGGTATCTGCAAAGCCCGTGTTTTTTGTTCTCTGTAGAACTTCAGGTCCAATGCAACGCTCCGGCTGAAAAAGCTGCAGAGGGAACAAACGTAGAGGATTAGCAAATGCAATGTGTAGGTCTACTCGTAAATGACAAAACGATCAAGTCATGGGTCCAAATTTTACATACTGTGTTGCCAGCCGCACATTCATTTTTTGCAGCTTACTGGGGTTGACGTGAGATGTTCGTAAGCTTTGGCACAACTTTCAGTTGGTTTTTCTTCCTCCGTTTTGTAAAGTTGCTTGTAGTTATCAAAGTTGACTTTGTGGTGCCAGCCTAAAAGGAAATACATGAATTCAGATAAAATGAAAATTGGCTGTGCTTAACATCCATAATGCATCACTGCTTTAGTGTTTATAATTATTTGCATCTGTGTTGTAAGAAATTATTTTCTTTAGTGTTTACCTATTTGTAAAAAGATCGTGATCGAAGACTGACATCTCCGGTAATGCCGTACCAATGTGGTCAAATTGTGGCAACCTACGGCAACTTTCACTTACATTAGTCTGCATACTTTTTGTAAAAAATAGTACTCACCATGCCATATGTGTGCGTCAATAGGTGGTTCCTGATGCACTTCATTATGTGCGGTACATCGCACAAGAAATGCAGGAACCGCCCTTCTTCTAGTGATGGATGTGGAACTTTGTTGTGGCTTGGTCAAGCTTTCCAGAGATTCCAGGTGCGTCCACATTCGATCGATTGTTTCGGCACTCATCAGAACACCACAGCAAGAATGGAGGCTCCGTGGCGTTCTAGTTGCAGCACTGACTCTAGCACCATTTTTGCAGCACGACGCCAGGTGCTGCACCTCTGGGTAGCAAAACTAGCAACTGGCCTGACACCCAGGAGTCGGAAAATAGGGACCAAACATCACAACTAGGCATTGATCAGCAAGCTTCCCATTTTCATCGGGAGCAGTGCCAGCGAAGTCTACAAATCCGTCAAATTTGTAGGTTGAGGGGTTGAATTCTACGGACTGGCGCAGCTTGATCTCGTCCATGAGTATAGTACCATAGGTTCTCACTTTCTCTGGGTTGTTCTGGAAGTAGGTTTTTATGGTCTCAAGTGCGACCTTATTAAAACCATACTGGCATGGTACTCCTGCAATAAGTCTGGTTCAACCGGCCTACATGTTGGCAAGGCAGAAGGTTCATTGCTCTTATCAGCTTGTATGCTTTTGGGCTTGCGATGCGGAGGAGGGAGGCAGTTCATTAGCCATGTGGTGCTATACAGCATACCTTGAGACCCTTGACCTTTCGCTTGCTTGAACGATGATCGAAAGGATTTCTTGCTGTATGGGTGGCAGAACATCGATGGCTTCTCTGAGGCTGTCATCTGGGTTTCGAAGTGAGCTTTGTTTTAAGCTCTTGTATCTTGCTTAAAGCCTTGGTTCCGTCGTACAGCAGCCCGTACCGCTCTCTTTTTGAAATATGTTTAATTTCTGCTCTGTTTGCTTGCGCCTGAGTCGTTCCTGGCAGAGTTTCTTGCTCAAGTCAAGTTTTAGCTTTAAGCAAGGACCACATCTTTGGCTCTTCGTCAGGCGCTCGCACTTTGTACTTCTATGTTCGTTTCAGTGCGCTGCCGGCCTGAACCATTTGAAGAGCCTGCACACACCCTTAGTTGGTCAACGATCGCAACAGGCTCACCAACTGAGTAATGAGTGTGACACGGCTGCACGATTTCACAATTGCAACCGCGGGTGCTGACAGTCACTGCTCCTAATTCCGCCGATTATTAGCACACTTTTCGAGAAAAGCATTTTTGTCCCTCCACTTTCTGAACAAGAAAGCGACGTAACTTCCACCGTCATCGCTGTCGACAATCTTTTCCAGTTCGTGATGGCAAACAAACTTCTGCCATCTCCGTCAACGTAAGCTCGCTACCTGCTGCCGGCACGTCTAAATCGCCGCACTTTCTTCAGGCAACAGCACTAGCGCTTGTCTTCGCTTTCTTTGCGCAGACGAGGTCTGCGCAACAACCTGGTCTCGGGCATGGCAATTTCCGTTCTTCCTTGCCGGGGGTTTGGAATAGATAAGGAGCAAGTAGGAAATATTTTTGGCACCGCTCCTTCGACGAGGCTCCACTTTCCTCGCTCCGTTTCCACTTTCTCACTTTGATGAAAGTGCGTGTACGTTTTCGCTATGTCATCCGGGTAAAAATGAACAGTCGCACACGCGCGATTTGGATGAAAGGCTGCGGTCGAGACGGGGAATGGCACGGTCTCCATGCTGACACGGAGGCCGGGATCACTTGGAGGCGAGAAAGTGCCTTGGGTTTTGTTTCCTCTGTAGCCGCTCGTGCACCGGGGGCGCAACACGTCGGCATGGCGCTTCCCGAACCATCTACAGGTGGAGCACGCGCACACACAAAGAAAATAACATGAACTGAGTCGAAAAACGCTGGCCGAACGATCGCGGGTGTATCCGGAAAAACGCACTGACCGCCGCCGTCAGGGCCCCGAGTGGGAGCCGGGTGCGATTGCAGCGCCACTGATGCAGCTGAGAGTGGCGGCGCCAGGAAACACTTCCAAGTTTTTAAAACTGACCTTGTTCTATAAACGTTGACAAAGCCGTAGTACTTAAGAGAGTACTAGGGCTGTGTTTCAATACTTACCGAAGACGGCTAAATAGACAGCTTAATGGACGGTGGCCATCTTAAGTCCCATTCCAATTCTCACGTAGCCGGCAAAGTAGACAGCGCCGAAAAGACCACATTATAGACAAATACCATGCAGGCTACTTTGCTGTCCAAACAGATGGCGGCTCAGCGAATCGTTCAGATAGATCAAATCTCGTCAAAATGGCCGTCTGCACACAAGCAGACGCTTTCCCAGACGCTCAATGTGAGTAAAGTTATTTGTTTTTGATTTCAACAGGAAACAAGCCAGAAATTGGATCTATTACGTTGTTTCTTTTAGGTTTTCTTCTCGACGTGAGGTGGCGCATCGTCGTGTAAAAGCTGTCTAAACGAGTTCCAATTCTCGGACAGCATAGGCCGGTGCGGTCTTCTAAGCAGTCTGCGTAGAGTGTCTACGTGCTGTCTAAAAATTGGAACACAGCCCAGGAGAGTGATAGCGCAGAGCGCCAAGCGGCGTCAAGGGGCAGAATCGAGAGAATAAAGATAGAGGGCACGGCGGCGCTCACGCGGCAGGCACAAAAATATAGGAGGCGCTGGCTTCACTTTTTGGTCTTCGGTTAGGGTGTCTAGAATGGAACCCTACTTCGGTCCGGGCACTCCCCTGTTCTACACTCTAACCATAGCCTCCTAGATTTCCCATTTATTCCTTTGCCTGCCGGATGAGTGCAAAACACCCGTCATCTATAGGGTTGCTACCTACGTAGGGGTAAAGGTCTTTGTACTTGGCCTTTTTAGATCAGACAGACAGACAGACAAAGAACTTTATTCAGGTCCTGAGGAACTGCGTTGTAACGGCCCCGTTTAGGGGGAATCCGTAGCAGTCGCGGGCCGCTCCCACGTAGGGACCGGAAGACCGTGGCCCTCCGCCCTCTCGCAGGCCCTCTGGACAGCCCGAAGTTGAACCAAGAGGTCGCCGCTGTTAAGGGCTTCCTCCCAGTCCTCTTCTTTGTTGAACTCTGCGTCACGTAACGCAGGACATTGCCAGAGCATATGAGGTAATGAGCAATACGCCTCTCCGCAGTCCGGACAATGCGGCTCGATGTTGGGCGAAAAATGACTGAACCTGCCTCGCGAAGGGAAAGACCCCGTTTGGAGCATCCTGTAGGCCGATGATTGCGGTCGCGTAAGTTTAGGATGAGGAAGTGGAAAAGTCCCTCCGAGATAGATGATAATGAGTCATGATCTCGTGGAAAGTGAGTAGCGAGTCCCTGTATCTTCCGGCGTCCCCGCCTGCGAATCCGCCGGGACCGCCGCGGTGAGCGATACCTCGCGCACGGTCATGGGCAAACTCATTGGCGTTGGGGACATCAGGATGTACGTTGGCCCCCATGTGGGCCGGGAACCATGTTATGGTGTGAAACCCGGCAGCCCCCTCACAGCCGAGGATGGCCGCTGCCTCACGCGAGATCGAGCCCGAGGCGAAAGCCCTAGCTGCGGAACGCGAATCTGTAAAGACATTAGGACGCGATGGGTCCTTCATTGCTATGGCGATGGCGATTTGCTCAGCCACCATTGCCGAAACCTTTCTAACCGAGGCAGAGCATAGGAGTGTGCCACTATGATCGACCGAGACCACTGCGAAGCGATCCGAACGCCCGTACTGGGCTGCATCGACAAAGGTCGCGAGATGCGGTCTGTTTGCAACTGATTTTAATAAGGAACGGGCCCGAGCTATGCGGCGCCCTACATTGTATTGTGGGTGGACATTTCTTGGAAGTGGAGCTACCGAAAACGTGCCTCTGATCGAGGGTGGTAGTGTTACATTACGCTGGTTAGTCGCCGTAGGACCGCAGCCTATGGATTCCAGGATGCGCCTACCAGCCCTCGAGGACGATAGTCGCACGACCTGAGCCATCTGCTGGGCCTCGATCACCTCCGAGAGGGAGTTATGCATGCCCAATTGTAGGAGCTTCTCGGTGCTAGTGTGGATAGGCAAGCCTAGAACTCGCTTTATGCTTTTGCGCATTAGTGTATCAATTCTTGCCTCTTCTCTTTTGGACCAGCGCAACGCCGAAGCGACATAATTAATGTGGCTCATGAGAAATGCATGATAGAGCCGAAGGAGATTGCTCTCGCTCAGCCCACCCCTGCGGTTCGAGACCCTGAGTATGAGCCTAAGCATGTTCTCCGTCTTGGAGGTGATGCGGGCTATAGTTCGTGAGTTGCCCCCCTTGGACTCTAGCAGGAGTCCGAGGACCCTGATGGAGTCCACCCTGGGTATTTTCTGCCCATCCCGTGTGTATAAAGCTATGGGAATCTGTTCTAAAGGAGTGAGGTTCCTCAGTCCTTGTCGGGTGGGTCTGTATAGTAGTAACTCAGACTTTGCCGATGACAGGCTCAGGCCCGAACCGACTAGAAAGTTCTCCGTGATGTCTAATGCCTCTTGAAGCGCCTGCTCTACCCCGGCGTCGGACCCTCCCATGCACCACACGGTGATATCGTCCGCGTAGAGAGCATGGTTAACCCCGCGCACCGTAGCGAGTCGCTCCGAGAGGCCCTTCATGGCAATATTGAAGAGTAGAGGAGAGATAACTGCCCCCTGTGGGGTGCCTCTCGCTCCCAAGGTAAATTCCGTGGATTGGATTTGACCGATCCTAATGGTAGCCCTGCGATCCCTGAGAAAAGACCTAACGTATGCGTGGAACCGTTGTCCTAGACCCATAACCGAAATTGCCTCAAGCACAAACTTGTGCGAGATATTATCAAAAGCTTTGGCTAGGTCTAGAGCTAGTATGCCTCTAGTATCCCTGGTGTTGTTGTCAATGATTTGTCTTTTGATAAGGAGCATCACGTCCTGTGTGGATAGTGCAGGTCTGAATCCTACCATATTGTGTGGAAATAGCTCTCTGCTTTCTATGTACTCGGATACCCGATGGTGAATCGCATGTTCGGCCACCTTGCCTACGCAGGACGTAAGCGAGATGGGTCGCATGTTCTCCAAAGCCAGAGGTTTGCCTGGCTTTGGGATGAGCGCTACCGAAGCTGTCTTCCAGGATTCGGGGACGTGCCCCGTCTCCCAGATCTTGTTGACTTCCTCGGTAAGCTTCTCGATGGATTTGCCATCCAAGTTACGTAAGAGCTTATTTGAGATTCCATCCGGGCCCGGTGCAGAGCGTCCGTTGAGCTCGTGGAGGACCTTACAGATTTCTGGTTCAGTGAAAGGTGCGTCCAGCTCCGCCACCATTCCACCCCTGTAATGCGGATAGTCCGCATCGCCGGAAGGGCCCAGCGGAAGATAGCTGTCCGCTAACCTCTTCAGGAGGGCCTTTTCGGACACTCCCTTCGCTTTTTGGTTGTGAACGATTCTGTCAATAGCCAATCGCTGATTTCCCTTCGACTGTGACTCATCAAGTAATTGTTTGAGGAGGTTCCATTTGGCCCCCACTCTCATCTGTCCGTCAACCGAAGAACATACTTCATTCCACTGCTGTTTGGAGAGTTCAATAGAGTAGGCTTCGATCTCGCGATTGAGTTGCGCAATTTTCTTTCGAAGTCTGCGATTGAGCCTTTGCGTCCTCCACCGGGACAGGATGGAATTCTTAGCCTCTAAGAGATGCGCGAGGCGTGCATCCATCCGATCAACCCTCAGGTTCGTTTTGACAACCTTGGTCGCAGCATTAGCATCCTCCTTGAGCCTTGCAAAGAGGCTGTCTAAGCTGTCGTATTCATCCTGGTCCTCCTTCCGCAATTTACGAAAGGCATCCCAGTCCGTTACTTTAAATTCCCTGGGGGGAGCTGCATTGACTGCTAGGGTAATAGCCACTATGAAGTGGTCGCTACCTAGATTCTCTTGCAAATTTTGCCACCCTGTTCCGGCGACGTTCTTGACGAACGCCAAGTCTGGAGTTGTGTCTCGGACCACCGATGTGCCAATTCTTGTCGGGTATTGCGGGTCCGTAATCAATTCAAGAGAACAGCTAGATACGGCCTTTAGGAGGTTGTTGCCTTTGGGGGACTGCCTGGCGTATCCCCAAGCGTCGTGCGGAGCATTAAAGTCTCCCGCTACCACGATGGGGGCCCCCCTGGCCAGAGCCACCGCTTTTGCCATGATCGAAGCGAACCCCTGCCGCTTGTCCGACGGCGAGCTGTACACATTCAGGAGGAATACGCTGTTCTTGAGCCAGCTGTTGGGGATTATTTCGAGGATAATGACCTCAGCCTTGCTGTTGCCAAGCTGTAGTTTGTGTTCATGAAAGGAGCACTTTTTTGCGACCAAGGTTGCCAAACCGCGCTTCCCTTGCTCGCGCACCGAGACGACTCGATAGCCCGGGAAAGTTAGCGCATCACCGAGAGTTTCCTGTAACATAATTACGTGCGGTTTGACCGCCTGAGAAGCAATAAAGTGCAGCAGTGGAGCCCTGCGCCTTTTGAAACTGGCACAGTTCCACTGCCACACGACCAGTTCATTAGTGTTGTCCGCCATAATTACTGTTCTGAGACAGCCAATCTCCTGTCGGGTTGACTGTTACCGCGCCTGCAGGCGACTGTGCCCTGTTCGGGCCTTTCGGAGGCGAGCTACCCGTAGCTAGCGCTGCCTGTGTACCTTCAAGAGACGACACCCTTTTCAGTAGGGTAGTCATGCTATCAGCCAGTTGTTTAATCGATTGCTGCATGCTTTCCAGAGCCTTGCTGTTGGATTCTGTCTCCATAGCATCCCACTCCCCTTGGGGGGGTGAGGCCCTACGTTTTCCCGAGCGCGCCTGCACGTCCCCTGGTGGGGGAATCTGTTGTCTCTCACCCTGCGAGGAGTAATGTTTGCGGAACGACTCAAGGTCAGCCCTCAGCTGTTGAATCTCTGCCTTAAGGCAAGCATTCTCTTGGATCAACTTAGCTACCCTGGGGTCTTCCCTATGCTCTGGCAATGGTACCGCGTTACCTCTGGTGGCGGCGCCGCTGGCTTCGGCTTGGCTCGATCCGCCCAGGTAGGTACTTCCTGGATTCGTGCCCGGGAGCAAGAGCGCCCTTTGGTGCGAGCGCGGCCCCTGGAGCGGTCGCGCCGGCGGCCAGCCGGCGTGACGGAACGCCCCTGCCTGGGAGCACTTGCCACGCTGGAATCCCTTGACCGGTCCTCTTCGAGCCAGCTGTTGCTGAGACTTTTTGACGCGCTTTCGGCGCCGTCGTCTTCTCCGTCGCACGACGTAAGGAACTTGAAAGCGTTCTTTGCACGTTCTGTCCGCCGTCGGATGTGGGCCTCCGCAAAGGGCACATTTCGGCGAGCACTGGTGATCGTCGGGTGGAGACACGAGCCCACAGCCCCTGCACACCCTCTTGTTGGGGTTGGGGCAAACATCGGCCCTGTGACCAAGTCCTCCACACGCGTAGCACACGTCGGTTTGGCGCTTGTAGAGCGTGCAGCGCAGCATGCTGACGCCGCATATGACATAGTTTGGTACCTTCATGCCGTCGAAAAGCACTACCACAGTGGTGGTGTTCTTGATCCTTTTGGCTTCTAGGGCCTTCGGATTTCGCTGGTTGACGATCATCGTTTGGAGCTGGGCCTCGCTGATGTCAGTGTCCACTCCTCGTATGACTCCTTTACAGGTGTTATCGGGGGCCGCGACATATGCCGCCACATGGTACATTCCTTCGCTTATCCGAATCTGTTGGATCGCGGCGTAGGCGTTTGCGTTCTTCTGCTCCGGTGTGGAAGACTACGAGAATGTTCTGGGCGATGTTTGGGCAAACGATGTCCCCTTCCGTCTCTGCCGGGGCAAGAGCAGCCGCCATGGCAATAGCCTGTGCGAGCCTAATTTGGCTTACTTTTCTGACGTCAAGTCCGTCCCTCGGCCTGACGATAATTCGTATGTGGTCCCTCGGCAGCCGGGGGAGCCTCGATGCAGCTGCGAGGCGCTTCATTGCACCTTGCGGGGCTGCCGTGCGGCGGCCTCCCTTCGAGCCCACATGTGATGCGTTGCCCGCGGAAACTGGCGTTTCTACACGAGCTTTCTTGTTCCTGCCCAGCGCTGTCGTCCAACCCGGGCGATTGGCTTCTTCGTGAGAGATTTCCTCTCCTTCCACCATCTCTACTTCGGGCATGTTGCCCCTTTTCTCCCGCCCCTCGCCGTCGACGCTAGGCTGAGCCCGGTAGGGTTAGCCGAGCCGCGGCGCGTTCCACAAGAAAAGTTCCAATAATTCGGCAAAAGGACCACTCACCGAAAAAAGTCTGGTATCGACGTGATCCTCAGAAGAACTGCGTCGAATGAAACGCAGCTCGAGCACAGGCACCACAAAAATCCTAACGAAAACATTAACAGAAACGGGAGCCGATCTTCTCGCGTCCGCACTGGTCGGCGCCCCTGCGTCCTCAAAATTAAAAAGAGAATTGGGCCCAAGACGCTTCCCTGTGGAACCCCCGATAAGACAGGTAATGCGCCTGATGAGCACCCAGAGATCTCCACATATTGAGTCCTGTTGGAAAGGTAAGATTTAATCCAGTTAACAAGAAAATCGGGTGTACCAATGTTTAGCAGTTTGCCTATAAGCTTACCATGAGGAATACGATCGAATGCTTTGCTGAAGTCGAGGAATACCTAAGTCAATCTGGCTGGCCGAATCAAGGGCAGAGGCAATTTCGTGCACCGTAGCTATCAGCTGTGTGTGCGTCGATAGCCCTTTACGGAAACCGTGCTGATATTCGGAAGTAAGCCGTTACGTTCGAGAAAAGTCTGTCCATCAATTTACAGCATGTAGACGTTAAGAGATCGGGCGGTAGTTTTCTATCCGTAAACGATCGCCCTTCTTGTGTGCTGCCAAATATGCGAGCAACTAGCCAGTCATAAGGCAAAATGGCAGACGCTAAGGACAAACGAAAAATTTCAGTTAAAATGTGAGATATTGGTTCGGCGTATCTGCGCAAGAATGCATTGGGTATGCCATCTGGTCCACTAGATGACTTGTCTCGCACACTGACCAACAATGATAACACGCCGTTTTGACATATAAAATCTTCAGGAGGGCAGGCTGTAGGAACCAAAAGATAAACTGTCATCGTGCGGTGCAGAAAATACTGAATGGAAGTAGTCGTTTGCCTTGTCGGCCACTAACGGGCATCGTAATAAGAGAATCGTTTATGTTGGATTTGTTCTAGTTTACCAGTTTTGGAGGCTAGATAACGCCAAATTTTTTCCGGGCTTTCTTTGATGAAGTTTGGCAGCGTTATTCCAAAATATTTGTTTCTAGAAGTCGCCAGAGCTGTGGAGAGCTCAGTCTGCAGCGTCTGTATCTGCTGAACACTTACGACCTGTTTTTTTCTTGCGCGTTTTAGTCTTCTTTTTAAGTGTATTACGTTCCGATCAATCCAGGGACTTTTGCGCTGCGACTTGATGCGGCGTAAGGGAACGTGCTTGTCAATACAGTTCTTCAGAGGTTTCTTGAATGTTTCCCAAAGCGTTCCAGGATCAGTATCAGAAATATTGTCAACAAGCTCCCACAGTGTGTCAAGTACGGATTGATCATCAGCACGCGTAAAGTCTCTGATTGTTTTAAGTACAGGGCAATTAGGTACACACTTATCAAAATCGCATGTAAGAAGTACTATTTTATGGTCCGATACTCCCGGCTCCAAACTTAATTCATACTCGGTAAATGCGTTGCTTACGAAAACAAGGTCTATTACTAAGCCACCATGTTTACGCGCGATGGTGCGTACTACTTGTTGTACATCGCATGCTAGCATTATATCCACCAATGGGCAATCGAGCAAATCAGTAGCATTTTTCCGTGACCAGTCGATTGACGGTAAATTAAAGTCATCTGCCATTATAATTTTTTCATGCACCAGGGAAGACATGTATCTGTACAGAGAAGATAAGTACTGAGGTGGCGATGAGGGTGATCGATACGCTGCGCTCACTGTAAAAATGTGGCCCCAGCAGTTGACTTTCAGAAATAAACTTTCATGTTCAGCAATTTGGGGCAACAATGTAGCAGAAAACGTGCTCTTCAATATTATCGCCACCCCACCCCCGCGGGAAACGCGATCGCGGCGAAATATCTGGTGCGAGGGACCTGATTAGCATATCATCCGTGATCCCCTCGTGAAGCCAAGTTTCAGTTATGATTGCTACATGCGGGTCGTATTTCAGAAGCAGATCTTCCAGTTTATCAATTTTATTTACAACACTGCGAAAATTTGCATTCAGGACACGCAGCTGCCTCGAGTCACGTGATGTATCTGTCAATTAGTTTTCGTGACCTAGGAGCATTAATGATAACACGGCAGTTCTTGGAATCAACCCACGCATAAAGGGTCCCATCAATTTTCAGCTTATCATGAATAAGATACGCTTCCTTGCCGTTAGCTTTATCATCCTTCACTGTTTTCCACAAAAGCTTACGCTTGCGCAGCGTAGCTCTGCTAAAATCGTTTTTGCACAAATATGTCTGTGCCTTTCAAGTTCTTCGCTCGGCGCAAATAAATAAAAATAAATAATTCGCAGAGAGACTTTTGAAATTGCCATTGACAGAACCGGCCTCATCGAAAAACGTTGTTGTCAATCCGCATTTTCACGAGATATCTTAAACTTAAAAATAGCGGCGTAACAATCCAAAGCGGATTTTTCAGCTCTCGTAAGCATCTAAGCCTGTTGCCAAGGAAATCGAATACGAGGTCAATAAGACGTTGCTAGTAGGCGTCTCACCCCTTGAAGCTAGAGGCATAAAGCTATCATTAACGCTAAAAAGAATATCCAGTGAGTGCAGTCGGTTAACGTCGGTGTCGTTCTTAGATAAAGGTTGAGGTAGTCATCAATCATCGGTACACCTTGATATTGTTGAGGTTGCCTACATTTCAGCCGCAGCCTTCTGAACTTTAGCCAGGTGATATCGCCGAGAATACGGTCAATGCTCAACCTCACTCAAATACCTTCCTTTTGGAAGAACGGCTTGCTTTTTCATAAAGCATACGTTGCATTTAGGCAAAAAGGTGAAATCTCTAAACACCTGCTCACAGTCCGCCACACATATTTCGAAAACTTTTGATGCTTTAGGGTCAATGCATTCTTTCGCCGCAATTACCTGTTGATCTTCAGAACAATAATAGTAAATTTCTTTGGCATCTATTGAAAAGGACTATGCACTACGTCCTGTACACACATGGTCCACTTTTATGTTAGGTGGGTTATTCGAAGGAAGGATCAACCAGGATTTTTGTCTCTTTTTTCATGTGAATGCTTTGATTCAGAACCGTACCCTGATGCACCGCTGGACCTAGAAGCACTTTTTCCGACGTGGATAAGGCATTAGGTTACTCTACTCACTACATGTGGATGGACACGACAACCCCACTGTACGACGAAACATGGAGAACTCCGTTTTACACGCACATTTTCAATGATTTTACTATACCGACAGTATTCATGCTTCGTCCGTTCATGTATTCGTACGGAGTAAATGCGCTGAACTACGGAGGCCTCGGAACGGTTCGTACACATTCTTTCATTACCTCTTTGCCGCGCTTACCTAAATGTAATCAATCCTTGAGAGTCACTGCTGTGAAATTGCAATTGCAGAAATCTTGTGCAGGCTCGAAAATGTCAATTTATGTTCCTGCAGACGCCCCTCATGCATGCGCATAAGGAAAGAAAAACTGACGCCTTTTTTAAAGTTGCACATGAGTAAAGTAGCTCCATCCTCGTAGGTTACTGCACGTACATCTTGAAAAGTCAAGCTATCTGCTTCAGTATAGCAGCGCCATTGGAGTATTGCTTCCCAATTGTTTCATTGGGGCTGAAGAAACAAGTAGCATATATATATATATATATATATATATATATATATATATGATGAGCGAGACAGAGAACAAGAGACAACACCCGATCCTGGGCCAGCTGTTCTTATTCTGTTTCTTCATCTCCTCTCTCTCTCTCTCTCTCTCTCTCTATATATATATATATATATATATATATATATATATATATATATATATATAGGAAAGAAGTGTTATATACACCTAAGGGCTCAATTTTCCGTGTTCCGTGTTTCGACATAATATTATGAGATGTAACAGTCAATAATGCCAAGGAAAGTATAGGGAAAGTTATTAGAACCAATGTAATGTAAATAGGAATTAAAAATTGGGTGAAAACATACCGTGCCTGTAACAGGAATCGAACCTCCGACCTCCGAAAAAAGTGTTCGATGCTCTACCACTGAGCTATCATGGCAGCCATCCCCCAAGCCACTTTATTGGGTATATATGGGAATTAAACGTGGGAGTGTCAGAGATTGATTGATTGATTGTGGGGTTTAACGTCCCAAAACCACCATATGATTATGAGAGATGCCGTAGTGGAGGCTCCGGAAGTTTTGACCACCTGGGGTTCTTTAACGCGCACCCAAATCTGAGCACACGGGCCTACGACATTTCCGCATCCATCGGAAATGCAGCCGCGGCAGCGGGATTTGAACCCGCGACCTGCGGGTCAGCAGCCGAGTACCTTAGCCACTAGATCACCACGGCGGGGGCGTGGGAGTGTCAGTCAGCGCCACCTGTAGCCATGGCGGCGAGTGTGGCACACTCTTTTTTAAGAGCCTGTATGGCATGATGTACCACATTACTTATTACGAGCTGGCAGCTGACCAATAGTCCCTCGTATAGAACCCATTGCACCAAGTCTGCCAGTACGAGACCTCGTTAATGAATAAAAGAAATGAGTGTATACCTAAGTGCTCGTTTTTCCGTGTTTGGCACAACATTAATGAGATCTAACAGACAATATTTCCAAGGAAAGTATAGGGGAAGTTATTAGAAGGTCGTAGGTGTGATTCCTGCTCACGGCAAGGTATTTTTAACCCACTTTTTTTCTTCCAAATTACATTACATTGGTTCTAATAACTTCCTCATACTTTACTTGGCATCATTGTCTGTAAGATCTCGTTAATATTGAGTGAAAACACGGAAAAACAAGCCTATAGGTATACACTCTTTCCCTTATTCATTGACAAGCTTCTCGTACTCGCAGACTTGGCGCCGTTGGGTTGTATACGAGGGATATTGGTCAGCTGCCAGCTCGTAATAAGTTCACGTGCTACGGGATGCCATACAAGCTCATAAAAAAGAGTGTGCCACACTCGCTGCCATGGCTACAGGTGGCGCTGACGGACACTCCCACGTTAAAAATTCACATATAAACCAGATAAAGTGGCTGGGGGGATGGCCACCATGATGGCTTAGTGGTAGAACATCGAATGCGTTGTTCGTAGGTCGTAGGTTCGACTCCTGCTCACGGCAAGGTATTTTTTTTCTTCCACGTTTATTTTTTTCTATTGGTTCTAGTAACTTCTCCTATACTTTCCTTGGCATTATGTCTCTCAGATCTCCTATATATATATATATATATATATTATATATATATATATATCTATATATATATATATATAGATATATATATATATATCTATATATATATATATATATATGGGCTTTATACAGGGTCGCTCAGCTATTTTCAGCCAGAGTTTAAAAAATATGCAAACACACTCAATTACAATGCAACCAAATGCATGTTGCTGAACATTGCATGAAGTGAGGCTAATATTTGTGTTTCAAATTATTGTTTTTAAGTTGTCATGAAAACACTAAATTTTGAAGAAACGAAGGTACATAAAAATTTCAATGAGAAGTTGTAAATCAGTTGGCCAAACGTCTGATTAAACAGTATTGAACTTTATATAAGTCAATTATTACTGTTTTTATGATAACTGCGAAAGCCCGCGAAATACGAAAAATGCCTCGTGACAATGTTACCGGCGCGCCTACGCGCAACATGATTCGGGTGCTCCTAGCGTTCCACGTGTGAACCATTCGCTTCACTCGCACCGGTTGATAACAGGGATAAGCATTCACAGCAAGTTATCGCTTTTGTGGCCGATAGCAAAACGTGTTTATCGCAAAGCTACCCCAGGTTGCGGCCCTGCCGAGCGGGCACAATCGCGCAAATGCCTATGGTATTTTTGTACTCGAAACGTTAGGTAGCACCTGAACCATCGTGCGCACTGTCACGCAGTGGTTTTTGTCACTTGGTTTTTGTTTGTATTTCGCGGGTATTTGTATTTAGCATAAAAACACAATAGTTAACAGATGTGAAGTTTGAAACTATCTGATCGGACGTTTTGCAAAGCGATCTACAACGTTCACATAGCAACTTTTTATCTATCTTCGCACCTTCTAAAGTTTGTCAATTAAATAACCTAACCCAGGCCACCATCAACAACATGCATTTGGTCGCGTCGTAATTGCGTTTGTCGCCATAGTGTTCTACTGTTGGGGTGCCCAATAATATATATATATATATTATATATTATATTATATATATTATATATATATATATATATAATAAATGAAAACATAACGTATTCTTTAGCCCAGTGACGCATACTCCGGGTATAGGTTTTGAGCTCATATATCTCAGCTCCCACCCATTATTCTGTCTCACCTCGCGAGAAGGCAAACACGTCTGGGAGAGAGACAAGTTAGGTAGGTAGACAAATTATTCTGTTTGCATGTATTAGGTCAGCAGAAAGCACATGACTGGGTTGACAGGCGGAATGGGGAGTGATCCTTGTCCTGCATTGCGCGTGGTCAGGCTGATTATAATGATGAA